>VXCM01002844.1:0-64845 GCA_014773175.1 Lucifuga dentata | reverse complement strand
TTAAAGTACATGTGTACCTGGAAGGCTGTAGGCATTTCTACAATGTAAAGGTCGACATAATCAAGCTGCAGTGTCTTCAAGGTTTTCTCCAAAGTGGGTCGCACCAAATCTGGGGGATGGAATGTATTCCACAGCTGCAGATTAAAAGATACGAGTTATATGAATTATTAAAACGTGTGGACATGCGTTTGGAGTCAGTCAAACTCAAAGTAACTCACATAAGCTTTTTCAAACCTTTCCACAGTAGAAGATATCCTCTCTCTTCACTGTTCCATCTGCAATTTTCTCCCTGATAGCTTGTCCCACCTCTTCTTCGTTGAAGTAGATCGTAGCTCCATCAATGTGTCTGTATCCAGTTTCTATCGCCAGTTTCACCGACTCACATACAGTTCCTTTAGGAGTCTATTGAAAAAACACACACTTATTTGTAATGAAAAATTTGTCACATTAGTCAAGTTTTATATCAATCAGGTCCAAGTATCTTACCTTGCCAGGAGCTTCATAAGTTCCCAGTCCTATCAAAGGCATCTTGTTTCCATCACTCAAAGGGATGGAGTGACTCTCAGCTGTAAGCAGCATTGCTAATAAAATACAATCAAGCCAAAATTATACAAAATCTTACTTCTTCTATCAAAAGTCCTGATTGTACATTAAGCTCAACCTCCTATGTGCGGTTGTAAACGTTACGGTTTTACGTGTAAAAGTTAAGGCAGTTGGTTGGAAACGTTCTTCTTGACGTCCGTTACCATGGAAACAGCCTCAGCCTTGAGTCTGGTTCTCCGCCCTCTGCTGGCCGGAATGCTCCCTGCAGCAACTCTCCATTCAACTGACCAATAGAAAGAACGAGCAGACACCGTGTCCAAGATCGTTTATGTCAAAGAGGTGTCACTATGAAGGAAAAAACAAAAAACAAAAACAAACAAAAAGTGAAAAGTTTGTAAGAAAGTTTGTAAAAAATTGTAAGTAAAATAATAAAATACAATAAGATATCACAAAACATACAGCATGGAATAAAAAACAATTTTGTTTTAAGAATAAAGTGGATTAATGGTCTCAAGCTCAATTTCATTTTAATATATTTGAGACAATAAAAGGTTTCATTAATAACTGCTTACAGAGGGAAAACTTCAAATAAAGCTGCCATCAAAAACTGTAATAAATCATTTGCAAGGTTGAAGCTACATAATGTAAACTGTGGTAATTGTTTTTTATTTAAGCATTTAGCTTAGATTTTAGCTTGTAAAACTGATAATGAATCTGTCACAGAATTGCAACAATCAACACTTTTCCCACATAAAATAGGCTTAATAATAAAAATAACAGAAATATAGCTTTTATTTATTTATTTATTTTGGCATAAGTAGTGAACAATAATAGGCTACCTTTTCTCCCCAAAAAGTTGGCTTCTGTACCGCTTACTATAGTTCCACAATTTAATATGAGCAAACTGTTCCAAAAGAAATGGGCAATACTCACAATATAATCACTGCCAGATCCTGTGATTTTGGATTGAAAAACATTTTCAACTCAGTCAAGATTTATCTGCAACTACAGTGCTGCAAAACATCCATGTATGAAGCTGTTAATAATCTAATCAATAGGAAAAAAAAAATCTATGAAAGAATTAAAGGGCCATACCATCCATTTTGCATGTTTGAGCCTAATATACTCAATTTTCATACACATAAAGTTACTGACAATCATTTCCCAAAGGATAAAACCGTATTTCAGCTTTCCTGATATTTTGCAAAATCTCTTAATCTTTCAAAATCAAATATTGAAGTGATACACCCACCTTAAAAATCAATGTTTCACCTGCTAATAGTTACACAGCCTTATGAAGTCACGGTTGTTTAAATTTTTTGATAAATGCAGGTCTTCTTTTGGGACTATATTCCCCGGTGGAGACATACATTCACTCTGCACTTTATATTGTGCATAAATACTAAAATTACATAACTTCAAAAAAAAAACAAAAAAAAAACAACAAAACCCTGAATATGCGTCTTGTTCGTGATGTCAAGAATGTTTCAAATACTATCAACAAGTTGATTTTAATAGCAATATCAGAATGAACTGAAACCAATGGCGGTCTGGAAGGTAGGAAAAACATTTTTTTTTTTTTTTTTTTTTGTTCACCGTTCCAGTAGTATGCTTTACACCTGGGAAATGATTGTCAGTAATGTTATGAAAATTGAATATAGCCTATTAGGCTCAAACATGCAAAATGGCCGGTATGGTCCTTTAAGATTTAAAAAAAAATAAATAAAAAAATAAATGTCTCTTTTAAATCACCAGCTGATGGCGCCAGTTGCCATATTCTTAATTCTGCAGACGTTTCCGTTGTCCAGAAAAATCCATCCGAGTGAATTATCTTCATTTTCTCCAATCTCAGTCATTGCCTGCACTCGTCCCCGCGAATTTTATCCACGCCGAGCCGTGAAATCCACTCATATTCCACACTTACAGCTCAGACACGCTGTCTGCTTCTATTTGCGTGGAGGAAAAAGGGAAATAAAATCTTCTGCGCTGATTTATGGATTTTAAAATTATTTTTTATTTTTTAAATCGAGTGGATATGACGAGGACTTTGTGTGTGTGTGCGTGTGTGTGTGCGTGTGCGTGTGAGAGAGAGAGAGAGAGAGAGAGAGAGACGCAGACACAGAATAGACAACAATAGATTATAAAACATGTCTCCTGCTGCTCAGATGTTAAGGTGAGAGACGCGACGCGGAATTAAGAATCGTGGGGGAAAATCCGTTATATTTAAAGAAAATTAAAACGGATTCACGTATGATTGTTAATTTTTAATCTCATATGGTGAAACAAGTCTATGTTAATGATTGTTAGACTGATATTTTCAAAAATGGATTTGATTTTGGAAATGGCGTTTCTGTTAACTAATGTTTTTATGTATTTAATTTTTGAAATCTGGAGATCAGATATTAATTTACCCTCAGTTTTATGCAAAAAGACAATATTTTACTTTTGACTCCGTTTAATGAACATTAACACCGCCTCCGTTTTGTGATCTGCCAATGTGGGCTGTAAGGTGCCGGTTAACGGGAAACCGTCGATGTCCCGCTGTCCTGCCATATGTCGCTTTTACTGAGGTCACCTGAGGAGAGCAGCAGGGGCAGGAAATGTGGAAAAGATGCGGGAAGGTATTTTCTTTCCTTTCCTAGACATGGGTGTGGTTTTTGTCTCGTTTCTTTCGTGCGGCCACGTTTTTACGCACGACATTTCTGTGCGCTTTTACGCACAACAGAGATCCAGGCGGACCGCCGCAGTGAGGACACACTGAGAGGACACCAGAGGCCAGTCGCTGTCTGAGGTAGTAGTTTGTGCTGTTACTGGGTTGTCATGTTACCCCCTGTGGAGATGACTGCGCAATCTACTGCCTTGCCGGCGCTGGCGACTCGCATCAGGAATCAAACGGGATCCACGTGGCGGACTGAGCTGGCTGTGTGGGACACAACGGAGACGCACTTTTCCTTCGCAGTAATCAGGTTTCCCTTCAAGCTGCTGTCCATAAAATGACCGGAGTCAGATGTATATCAAAACTGAAATATCTGTGCTTGTTTTGTTAATAAAGCAATCAAAATGATACGTTTTTCTTGCGTCAGTGAATTCAAATAATTATCATCTATCGTCTGATTTTTATCGAATTTCTTTCATTTAACATAATATATGGGGAATGACAAGATTAAAGGACCATGTTATCATTTTGCATGTTTGAGCCTAATATATTCAATTTCCATACAGGTTACTGACGATCATTTCCCAAAGCATACTACTACAATGGTGAATTAGAAATGTTTTTCCTACCTTCCAGATCGCCATTGGTTTCAGTTCATTCTGGTACGCTATTAAAATCAACTTGTTGATACTTGAAACGTTCTTGGGATAGGTAATCCATCATCATGAACAAGATGTATATTCAGGGTTTTTTTTTTTCTAAGTTTTGTAATTTTAGTGTTTAAGTAATAAAAAGCGTGGAGTGAGTGTATGTCTCCACCAGGGAATATAGTTCCAGAAAAAAGGCCTGCGTTTATCAAAAATTTAAAATGACTGACTTTGTAATTAGCAGGCGAAACATCGATTTTTAAGGTGGGCGTATTGCTTGAATATTTGATTTTGAAAGATTAAGAGATTTTGNACATCGATTTTTAAGGTGGGCGTATTGCTTGAATATTTGATTTTGAAAGATTAAGAGATTTTGCAAACTATCAGGAAAACTGAAATATGGTTTCATCCTTTGGGAAACGATTGTCAGTAACCTTACATATATATATAAAATGAATATATTAGGCTCAAACATGCAAAATGGATGGTATGGTCCTTTAAAGAGCATGTGCAGTTGATTTGGATAATTATTGGACACAAACCGAATGATAGTGTCAAATACTGTAGAGAAAGTGTAAGAATTAATAATTCATCATTTTTATTGTATGATAGATTTGATAAAAGAAATCGGTTTCTGGGCATGTCCAACTGGAAGGAGACCATGGGGCAGACCCAGAATACACTGTTGGGACAATGTATCTCATCCAGCCTGGGAACGTCTTGGGACCCTTCAGGAAGGCCTGGATGATGTGGGTAAGGAACTAAGGAAAGTGACATCTGGCCACTTTGCCTTCATAACACAGAAAAGTGATGAAATATGGATAGATGGTCTATAATAAAAGTATATGAATCTATCCTGCTATTTGCTGTGCAATAGTTGAGATTCAGCGAGCACTCAGCCCGCAGAGGGATTCATTAAGGAGTGCTCAGAATATAGTTGACTTTGTTCTTCAAACATGGATCTCAGAGAATGCAAACAGTAATATTGATTTGTTTCACACTTCTGTTTCGTTTCTTGCTCTTTGAGAGTTGATTTGCTGCGGTCATTGATTTGGATTGCCACTGTAAAGTTTTGGAAGACTATTAAATTTGGATGCTTGTATATTGAACTTCACAGCCACTTTGGTTTTCAATAACACAAAACTATACAGTTCTTACACTGATCTTAAACATTTATTTTCTTTTTTGGAAAAGAAACACTGAAGCTCCCCCCCCCCCCCNCCCCCCCCCCCCCCAAAAAAAAGGTCATAGTTGCACAATGAAACATTAAAAATATCATTTTGACTTCATAATTTATCTTTCTTATACAAAATGTACATTTCACATTCACAAACAAAGAGGTTGAGGGTAGCACAATGGTCACTTTAAATGGTTCCCAAATGGTTTTCAAACTTCCCCTTTGCTACAGAAAGACCCTTGTGTCTCTTCTCATTATCCCAGAACTGGATTTGGAAAAATCTTTTACATAAAACATAAACTTTCAATTCCAATGGCACCTAAATGCACCATTCCTCGCTCGTATATTTGCAGCAAAGCCACCTTGAAGGACTCGCTACTTTCGGAAAAATCTTTATCCAAACGTGCTGAACCTGAGTTGATGTCCATGCTCAACAGCTGGGTGGCACAAGAGGATGAGAAAAATAAATAAAAACAATTCTTTCACATTCATCTAAGAGAAAAGGCTTAATGATGCTGATTATGAATTTGTACCACAGGTAGAAGGACTAACATTCATCACATCCTGAGGATCCGTTCAGACTTTGTCTTCAGATGCTTGCAGTTACCAAATTCTTTCTTTATAGCCCCATTTACACCTGCTGGATCACATACTTGTTGTCTGGCTCATACTGTATCCAGATCTCAGTTACAACTGGCCAGGTGTAAATGCACATTGGTGAGATGGAATCCACCCCGGGTTGAAAACGTCACCCTGCCTCGTCTTCCTGGCTCTGCTCACTGTTGTTAATAAAGTTGTTTTAAATCAAATGCTGTGACTTGTCGTAATGTCTGCACCAGCAACGCAGGAAGCAAAAGCCTAAGCCAAAAATGTTATTAGTTGTTAAAGGACCATACCACCCATTTAGCATGTTTGAGCCTAATATATTCAATTTTCATACATGTTACGTTACTGATATCCATTTCCCAAAGCATACCACTGGAATGGTGAGTTAAAAATGTTTTTCCTACCTTCCAGACCGCCACTGGTTTCAGTTCATTCTGGTACACTATTAAAATCAACTTGTTGGTACTTGAAACGTTGTTGGGATAGGTAATCCATCATCATACACAAGATGTGTATTCAGATTTTTTTTTTAGAAGTTATGTAATTTTAGCATTTAAGCACAATAAAAAAGTGTGGAGTGAATGTATGTCTCCACTGGAGAATACAGTCCCAAAAGAAGATCTGCATTTATCGAATACTTTTAATGACCATGACTTCATAAGGTTGCGTAACTATTAGCAGGTGAAACATCAATTTTTAAGGTGGATGTATCACTTGAATATTTGATTTTGAAAGATTAAGAGATTTTGCAAAATATCATGAAAGCTGAAATAGTCTTATCCTTTGGGAAATGGTTGTCAGTAACGTAACATGTATAAAATTGAATATATTAGGCTCAAATATGCAAAGGGGTGGTATGGTCCTTTAAAAAACTGGATGAACTCTGGTTTTAATAGCGTAACAGCCACCTACTGAGATTGGATTCCAACGTAGGCTGAATGCAGATAAGAATATGGCACTTTGATGCAGGGTGTAATGGGATTATATGTCAAATTCTGTTTGTCTGAAGTTGCTCTGCTGGACCGAAACACATGCTGAGACAACGCCTGGACGGTGCCATAACAGGTTTAACAAAAAAAAAAAAAAAANAAAAAAAAAAAAAAAAAATCCTGTTTCACAAATGTCCAAATCCACTCTGCAAACCTAAGATCACTTCCGTTACAATCGTTTCAAAAAACAACAAACATCAAACCTTTAAATAACACATTATTCAAAAGAGATCAAAACTAAGGTAGTACTTGTCAAATAGCTTATTTGATGGAAGGAAAAGATGTAACTAATGTGACAGGTACAAGAGCACAAAATGACACGGCGCGTCTTTCAGTACAAATCCCATGCAATTACATTACTTTTAAAATGAAAATAATTCTAGCATGGAATGTATATGAGGAAAATTGCACCATATGGAGTTCAGGAAAATGTAAACACCTGCAAGTAAAAATAAAAGATGGTGAAAGCTCATGCAGCAGAATGGCACACGTTAACATATTAAGACTCATTCTGGCACTACGCCGTTTCCAAAAAACTCCTTTGGATTCAGTCAATCTGTAAAAACTCATTTTCATATTTCGCTCCAGCTTTAGATCAGAGGAGGCCAGTGCGATTTCAAACTCGTACCATTAAACCAATCAAACACTCATAAATATTAAAATCAAACTCTTTGTAATGATCTGCTGAAGTGTACGATTCCTCGTCCTCCAGATTAATTCTCATGTCCTGCACCTTAGACCCAGTCTGGCAGGCTGAGCGACACAGCCTGGATGAATATAGAATAACTCATAAGCATAATGTGAGTGTGGGCAAAAGGTAAAAATAGAATAAACTCAGCAAGATGAGCAGATCTTAAAGGGATCCTGGAGGATTTTCAATTTAGGAATCTCATCTCTTTTTTTTTTTTGGTAACATTGTTATTTCAAACTCATCAACACTTTCTAGGTTTCTCATTTGTTGGTATGATTTCTTACATTCTTTGTATTCATAATTACAAAATATGAAACTTCAAAATGGCCATAATTGGGCGATTGCTTTCACGTCCTTCATCATAATTCTGCTTCATTAACAGTAACAGCAAATAAAAGTAAAACATCTGGGATTCGCATGATTACTCAAGGGAAAACAATCCTGCAAAGACGCGATCTTTGCGCGTTTACACATAAAGTCACTAACATTTCAGTACACACACACAAATTCAGTCGCTATAAACAGAGAGCAGTGTAAACCATTGCACCGTCGTGTATAATCCCAGGCCTTCATCATCTCACTGCATCCCTGACATACAGGAAAATCACTCCATCCATTAAAAAGTTAATTAAAACTTCCCTCTACAGACAAATGAAAAGCGTACCTAAGCTTATGACACATGGCCAACATGTTAAAACAAATCAATGCAACCATTAACTTCTAGACCTTCTCTTTGACTCTGATTGTATTTCACAACTATTTTTCTCAACGGTGGTTATAAATTTATTCATATTCCCTGCTGCAGGGAATGTTGCAAATTTTTGTCATCCTACATGTCATGGCGAGGGTCAGCCTGAAGTGTGAGAACACCGACGCCTGTATCATTTCATCTGTGCTCAGTCTGCAAAATTGAAGTCAGTTTGAAAAGATTTTCTGAAAATCTTAAATTTCCACCTTTTCCTGCATTATCTGTTTTAAGCCCCTTTCAGACATGGTGCTTAAGTACCGTAAAGGGTTCATTCCTATATTCCCAGGGTCCTATGTTCCCCAGCTCAATGGACCCTGGGAACAGGAATGACTCCCTGTCTTCCCAGATTATAGGGACATGTTAACACTTAATGTGTGTTAACAGAATATTGAACTGGGGAAGACAGAACCATGGGAACATAGATATGCTCCCCTGTAAAGGCTCTCTTCAAAACATTCAAGGACCTTTACAGACAGAGGCAAAAATTCTCACACGATATTTGGCATCTGCCAGGCCAGGAAGTTACGTATAATACACGAGGTGAGAGATTGTGTACGGTTACACAGCGACATGTCTGCTTATCTGGTCTCAGCGTGGTTGGAGAGCAGCTCTCCAATTTCTGCATCAGACCAATTTCCAGCCATTTTACCGCTCATAAAATATATGTGACCGAGATGCAGAGTTTGGTACGCATGCTACACACAAAAACATCTGACGTCAGAGCGCCATATGCTGGTACGTAGCTTTGCTGGTGAAAGGAAGTGTAAAGGAAATGTTACTTAGTAACATTGCAGGCAACACATTTACAGAAAAGTGACTCGGGTTGCTTTTGAAACGTGAGGCTGAAGTGTTAAACTGCCAGCAAATGAACAGAAAGGGCTGCATGACTGAAAGGGGCTTTACATTTTCAGAAGCAAAAGCAGCTTAGTGGAAGTTAGAAGTGCAGTGATGTTCCCTGTAGCTGATTTGATGGAGAAAGAGCGCCACCTTTAGAACCCTCACCACATACACAAGTGATTTCTGTGGAGCTAAAACGCCAGAACCATCAATGTGCAGGTTGTTCAGATGGAGCTGCCGCAGTTAAGTGCAGAAATAAGATACTGATACTTTCAAGAAAATCTGTAAAATCTGTAAAAGAAAAGGAACATTTTAATCTACGAACTCAACGGTAGATTGAACGTTTTGTGACAGAGCACATTTTCTTACTGTGTGCTTGATAAAATGATTGACCACTTTTCATTTCCTGTGCACTGGGGTTATACTCGAGTTTAACAACACGTATTCTGTGCAATGTTCCTCACATATGTGCTTGCGTGCTTTACGTACTGCAGGCAATGTGATCGCCAAAATGTAAATCATCCCTGACTGACAATCAAGTAAACTCATGTCAAGAAACAGTGGCGACAATGGAGGTGATACGCGGAGTCGTACAAATCCTGCTGTGCTCGATCAGCTTCCCATTGTCACGGTGCTGCTGACATTACTGACCCCAAGATTGTATCCCTGCGTTCGTCTGAAGTGTTGGTTGTGCGCATCCTCTTGAATTAATGCTATGCAATCAGACAAATGGCTGAAATTCTCCATCATCATCTCTGCTGTTTCTGTTGCCTTCACAACTTAAGTAAAATTTCAGATCTGCTCACTGACACCATCTTTCTTTACGCTGTTGAGCAAAATCAGAAGTAGCTTATTTATGTTCCGATGTCCAACAGGAATGATCCGTTTCGTGCCTCACATTGCCCCCTGGTGGACATCATATTTAAAGGACCATACCATCCATTTTGCATGTTTGAGCCTAATATATTCAATTTTCATACATGTAACGTTACTGACAATCATTTCCCAAAGCATACTA
The DNA here is from genome assembly GCA_014773175.1 of Lucifuga dentata. NCBI lineage: Eukaryota > Metazoa > Chordata > Actinopteri > Ophidiiformes > Bythitidae > Lucifuga > Lucifuga dentata. Next base: position 54,933 of record VXCM01002844.1, on the reverse strand, counting down.
CTGGAACGGTGAATTAAAAATGTTTTTCCTACCTTCCAGACCTCCATTGGTTTCAGTTCATTCTGCTATTAAAATCAACTTGTTGATACTTGAAACATTCTTGGGATAGGTAATCCATCATCGTGAACAAGACCTGTATTCAGATTTTTTCAAAGTTTTGTAATTTTAGTGTTTAAGCACAATAAAAAGCGCAGAGTGAATGTATGTCTCCACCGGGGAATATAGTCCCAAAAGAAGACCTGGTTTATTGAAAAATTTAAACGACTGTGATTTCATAAGGCTGTGTAACTATTAGCAGGAGAAACATGGATTTTTAAGGTGGATGTATCACTTGAATATTTGATTTTGAAAGATTAAGAGATTTTCCAAAATATCAAGAAAGCTGAAATACGGTTTTATCCTTTGGGAAATGAGCATCAGTAACCTTATGTGTATGAAAATTGAACATATTAGGCTCAAACATGCAGAATGGATGGTATGGTCCTTTAATCCTCCAGGCTGACTAAACTGAGAATGTGAGGCAAACTGTTTGCACGAGCGCATGTGTAGTTAAAACCGAATTCAACGGTCTCTGAAGAGCTTCTCTAACTCAAAGCTGCTGCAAGGTTTCTTCTGTCCACATTCTCAGCTGTGTATTCTCTCGTTTGCACATGAAACACCTTTCCTGGGACCACAAGCCTTTCCTTCTTGAATATAACAAACAGCTTCGGTCTCTCCGAGCTCTTGTCAACCACAAACATCACTCACATGTGCACAATGGGAATGACAAAGCGGAGCTGAGCCTCAAATCTGTCACCGTTATTTCAAATCAGTTCTGGTAAACTGGAAGCAGTTTAAGGGAGACTCCTTCAAAGCCACGCTGTGGCAAAAACAGAAACACACGGCTAACCCGTCCATGCTCACGAGATGCGGAGGTATTTTCGTCAGAAACAACTCGTTTACTGTACAGCATGAAGAGAAAGGGGGAGGACTGAAATGAGTAAAGAGGATGGATGGACCAAGTATTATACAGCATAGCAAAGGGAGAGGAGAGAGAAAGTCTTTTCTTCACTTTGGAAGAACATTTACCTTTTCTAGCACGCACATCTCTGCAGAAGTTCAGGAGCAGTCAATTTCCAACATCCAGTCATCATCGCCAACATTTAACTTCTTTTTTTCCCTGATACTGGAAACAGGCAAGATTACGTCTTGGAAAATGGGATGCACGACAGGAAAATGATATTAAATTACCAGGTGTTAGAGTTTGGTATCGGGAGGTGGAAGTATGAAACTGTGGGTCCCTCAATCAGCCAAATCTGGTGGCTGAACTTTCCAGATCTCCTGTAAAGATGTGACACCTAAAAAAAAAAAATATCTAAATGTACCACCAAATATTAGTATAACAGGAAGGTAAGAAATGTGCAAACAGCACCGAGGGGTGTTTTGACTTCAGGAGTGACCGAATCAATCCTGCTGGTTTTGGACCGCAGGTCCTTCAGGTCCTTGGTCCACAGCTGGCCCCCGTTAGGTTCCTATGGCTGTCGGTTGCCATACATCAGCGGTATGATGAAGACGGAGATATCGTCCCCGGAGCCCAGACGCTCGTTGGTGATCCTCCAGCCCCGGTCCCTCAGCACGCCACGTGCTCGCATCACAAGATCCTGTGCTGCCATTGTGTACCTGACCAACAGGGGGCGTAATAATGAAGACATCAACCTGCAGTAGGGGCTCCCAAAATGTTGATACCACAGTATTTTTTTTTCTAAATTGAACAAAACAACTCTATTTAGCGATTTATGTTAACAAGCATGAAACAGTTGAACAGCCATGGATGAAATTGATCACTGAAACAATGATGCTGTTAAATGAAATATGCAACAACTCTGCAGTAACAGCTTAATATTCAGGCATAATAATGCAATAAAATGCAACACTGGATAGAAAATTTGCTGCACTAAGATGCCGAAACGAAGTGTCACACCTGTGCAGGTCATCCGGATCACAGTTGGCAAGAAAGGTGGTGACAGCTTCAGCTACTTCCTGGTTGGACAAGACATCCCAGAGGCCATCGGTTCCCATTATCAGAATGTCATCGGCCCCGTGCTCATATTGGTTCAGGTTGTAAACCTTCACCTGTGTTTCAAACCATAAAAATATGGAAGCTTTTCACTCTAAAACACTAAAATAAAATGGAAATGTGAATGAAACTCATTAGTAATTCAAAAACATTTGCTCATCTTTTCTTTACACCTCTGCAGAAAGTTTATATTTTGCTCTAAACTACATTGTCACGTCCTTTTCCTTTTTTTCTTTTTTTTTTTAAAGAAGATGCTGATATCCATTCAATTGAGGCATAATCCAAATCCAAAATATCCAGCTACACTTTTAAAAGATTGATTATGTTCAATTATGAATCTCAAATCAAGTCTTGAAATGGCAACAACTAAGCTTAAAATTGAGAACAACAATATCAGTGCGTGAAATGATAAACTCCTCGTTGCTGGACAAAACAAAAAATCAAGTGCATTCGATTCTAAACCATATTAAAATATGGAATGACTTTGCTCAAACACAGTACAGTGTGTGGCATTTCCATAAAGGAATGAATTCAGTGCAGCTTTTATTCAGTAACAGTCTCAGTAAACCACTCGAGAGAGTTTGGTTGGAGGCGAGAGAGTTTCTGAGAGGAAAAGTGAGACAGTAAGAGAGCTGAGGAAAAGAGAAAAGTTTGCCGAGTGAACTTGGCGTGAACTCGGGCATCAATGAATTAAAGATCAACCAAAGACGTCTGGGAGGGAAAACGAAAACTTTATAAAACAAATCAGAGGAGGAGATGAAAGTGCTTTGAAATGAGAGCCAGACGACAGGTGAGCTGGAGTTCTTCTGAGGCTCAGGAGCTTGTTCAAACTGAGCCGAAAGCAAAAAAAAAAAAAAAAAAAAAAAAAAAAGACTGCAGTGCTGATATGATGCAAATATGGCAAGTCATGTGACAGACGTCATGGCTTCATATTTCTTAAAGACCATAATGAGGCAAAACAAGGTGAGGAATGGAATGAAGGCCACGGGTCTTAAAACTGAAACTGTAAATGTCTTGACTTCGGGGCGAACGTGCTGCTTTAGCCGACATTTACGCTGGACTGGCATTGCAGGCCACCCGCAGGGGGCGCTCTTACCTCGGGGCAACAGGAAAGGAAGGGCTTGATGTAGATGTTGGAATCGTGAACTTTGAGGTCGTGATCACCAAGACCACGGGTCACACCGATGGTGGCCAACACCCGAGCCTGAAAATACATACAGTGGTTTACCTAAACATTCATGTGTAAAAAAAAAAAAAGTTTCATCCATCCATCCATCTTCCACTGCTTATCTGGGTCATGGAGGCACCATCTTTCAGCTCTTCCTGGGTGATCTCTAGACACTTCCAAACCAAATGGGATATATATATATATCATCGCTCAAAAGTTTAGAATCACTTGTCATATAGTTCTTGCTATTTTATTCAATAGTAGTGTTTTTTAAATTATATGAAACAAACACTAAAATGTATTTTAAGATTTTTTATTTAGTATTTCAAATATTGGGGGAAAAAAAGTTTTTAAATGATAAATAACATTATTTTAGTAATTTGTCATCGAAGTATCCACCGTGAGATTTAATCTCTGCTTTGTAAATAATAGAAATATTCAGTTTCTAGAGCATTAGGGAATATTCTAGTATTTTCTAATAATCTTTGGAACCACATACAGCTTCTCTACATGAATGTGAAATCATCTACAACTCATGTAAGGATTCTGGACAATTGTAAAATGTCTTAATTTTTTAGAACTTCTTGCAAATGATTTTAAACCTGTAGCAAAATGCTAACAGACATAGTATAATCATTTCATACATACATATTTTTTTAGTTGCATTTATATTTATTAATATTACTTATACTGGGGAACTGTGCAAACACATTTATATAACGAGCAATTATTAATAACCAGGTGCAATTTTTCCTGTATCCTGCTGCATGGACTACTTTTTACCAGCACAGCTCAATATGAGAACCACTCATCCAAAAACTTCAGTTTTTGGTTCAGCTGCTCTTTTTCGTCCTTAACTGAAATGATCCTGTCGTTCACGGAGTCCTGGTGTGCCATGTTGTCTCGGCGAAGCTCTTGAATCTCTTGTTTCAGCGCATCAGCTTGCTGGTTCATGAGCTCCTCATCCTCTTTCAGTCTTTTGTTGAGGGTACTAATTTCATCGTTCAGATCCTCATTGACCTCAATCAGCATCACCATGTCTTCTTTTGCAGCCATAACTGCATTGATCCCATCGATCACTAAGCACTGCAGTCCCATATACTCTTGGCGAAGGTCTTGAATTTCATCTTTCATCGCATCAGTTTGCTGGCTCATGACGTCCTTCTCCACCTTCAGTTTTTGGTTGATGTCATGGATTTCATGTTTCAAAGCATCATTTTGCTGAGTCAGCAGTGCCTCTCTTGCATTCATAACTGAAGTGATCTTCTCAGTCAAGGAGTCCCGCAGTGCCATGTTGTCTTTCTGGAGCTTGTGAATCTCTTGTTTCAGAACTTCATTTTCCTGACTGATGGCCTCATTTTCCACTTTCATCTTTTGCTTGAGCTCATTTGTTCCACGTTTCAGAGCATCAGTGTGATCAATCAGTGCAACAGTCATTGCACTGTCATAGCTTGCTAGTCATAGCTTGCTAGCTAACATATAATCATTTAACTCCAATCTGCCTTTAATTAAAGACTCTGACAAAGTCTTTATCAAAGTTGTTATCCTGCTAATTATTCATACTAATCACTCGCTTTGCTGACATATGTCTAAAATAATATGATTTCACTTGTTTCTAGGTTGCAGTTTTGCTAGTTAGTGAAAAAATGCACGTTAATATTGATTAAGTTTCTTCGGTAATTCTACTTTTTTCCCTACTGCTATTGGTTCCAGTTCACTATTAAAATCAACTTGTAGAGACGTGAAACACGCTTGAGACATGTAATCCAACACAGCAAACAACATGTCTTTTTTTTTTTTTTTTTTTTTTACATCAAAGCGACTTTATTTAACTGATCCAACATGGAGCTGCACAAAAGACAATGTATGTCTCCGCAAGGAAATATAGTCCCAGCAGAAGGTGGGCTTAAGCCAAAAATTAAAACGAGTTTGCCTTCTACAATGTGTATAAGTGTAAGCAGGCAAAACACTGAATTTTAAGGTGGATTTATCACCTGAACATTTGATTTGTGAAAGATTAAGGGATTTGAGAAAAATAACAAGAAATCTAAAATAGGGTTTTATGTTTTGGGAAATTGGTTGTCAGTAATGTTTACATGTATGCAGGTTGCATGTACTGGGCTCAAACATGCAAGATCGCTGATATAGTCCTTTAAATTTGTCTGCTATATCCATCCACATCTACTTACCATACAAACTGAAGTTTGTTTCTTATGTGTTCATATTTTTCATTAAAATTGTTTAAAATGTATGTATTTTTTGCANAAGTTTGTTTCTTATGTGTTCATATTTTTCATTAAAATTGTTTAAAATGTATGTATTTTTTGCATTTTTTGGTAACTTATAAAATGCAACTCAGTACTTTTTTACTCATAGTACATTTGAAACAAAACATTTTTTACTTTTACTAAAGTAAATTTTTACACAAGTACTTTTACTTGAGCAAAATTTTGTCAAAGTAACAGAACTTTTACTTGAGTACAATATTTTATTACTCTTTACACCTCTGGGTATTTCCAAGGCTGGCGATTAATCAGCTAATATTCAGTGGAAACTACAGTGTGACTTTTTGCCGCCGCCGTCTGAGTTCACGTGTTCAGATTTTGCGCCACATTTTGTGCCACACGAGGGAAACAACGGAGGAGCATTTGGATTCCTTGGATTATATGCACGCACCGATTTATCGAGTTAGCGATCGATGTGACGACATCAACAAGGTCTCAAATTGATGGGATCCATGGCAGCAGTTTCACACACCGTCACCTCACAGTAAAAATCTACACCAACTTCACTGAACAGCTGAGTCAGCAGAAACACTTTAACATTACTTGTAATACAACTTTTATATGTGGAGGAACGGTTTTATTCCAGTGGCATTATGGGAAAAATGTTAATGTCTACAAGTTGAGATGTTGATAGTGTGCAGACAGCAGTCTCAAACAAAATCAGAAATGCTGTTTTGATACATAAATTGATGCAGAACATCCATTTATCAAAGAAAAGTGAATTCCATGATGATGTATTAAGTGTGGCTTCCACTCCTGTGCAAATAAACCCTGTTTAAATGTTTTATCTGTTCTTTGAATCGACGTACATGAGACAAAAACAGCAGCAGTGTGGCAGATGAATGCTGCTTTTCTGTTGTTGAGATGAAACATGTTCTCATGTCTGACTCTGAATGAAACGGAACAGGTTGAGAATTTAAAGCAAAAGGACAAAAAAGAGAATCTGGATTGTTTTGGGTGATTTATTTGATTGGAGTGTTTTTGATTTCTTTCTCCTCTCATCTCTCCCTGACTGTCCCAGAGGGGATTCACTTCATCCTCAGACACGACTGTCATCTCCCTGTTGGAGCGTGTCTGTCTGAATGTGTGTGTGTGTGTGTGCATGTTTCAGCTGTAGTAAAATACATGGACCGTCTCTTCTCTCCTCTAGCGTGTAGGTGTCTCTGAATGTGTGTGTACAGTCTCACACACACACGATACATGCACAACGTGTTACTGGCACATCCAGGACCAAGTGTGTGCCCACTCGCTGGGACTGTGTGTGTGGGTTGACTGCGTGTGTGTATGTCAGTACAGGAAGTGACTCACTGGTTTCGTGGCAGTTCTGAATTCCAGAGAAGAGTAACAATGCTTGGAATGCACACACACGCGGATGCATGCACACACACACACACACACACACACACACTTACCTTTTTCCCTTCACCATATATTAGTGGAAACTTGAGGTCTTCATCCTCAATGGTCTTATATGCCCTGTGTATCAGAAAGGAGAAAGAGATATTTTATACACAAATAAAGGCAACTGCCACATGTCCTTGAGCAAGGCACAGCAAAATAACACCTTATTTCCCTTGCACGTTCCTGCTGCCTTCCATTGTTAACGTCACGCTGTTTGGAGATCCAGCGTTCCGTTATTTTGCAACGAGGAAATGTTCATTTCCTTTTCGGCATGTCTTCTGGCACTTGTGGGAATTGTTTCACTAACACCCCGACTGAATAAACATATCGCTGGGAACAATGCAATCCTTGCTGGAAGATTTCAAACCTTTGAACTTAGCCTCACGTGTCATTTGAAACGCATCTCTCTGGGATGTGATAACAAGTGTTCTAGTCACTGGAAAATTTAAGAGGGAAAAACAGAGACGGGGAATCTTAAGACTGCAGCAAGAAAACTGAGTTCAAAAGTGCAGAAGCGACTGGAGAATCTGAAAAAACACTTTAGAAATGGAGCTTTGATGTTCGGCTGAAAGACTCCACGGCTGAAGCTGATGTGCTTTAGCGCGATTAAACGGTTAAAAATATGATCAACTTCAAACGCCATCCTATCTTTGCTCTGTCGGTACACGTTTCTGTCAATTTATCCTTATCCCAACGCAGCCAAGACGCTGTCTGACTGTCTGGGTTTTTGTCTTTCTGTTTTTATCGTGAGGGTCCCAGGGCGGAGTAACACACGGAATGCTGCTCTTGATTATCCTCACTGACTGCACATCTAAAATGGGGCGGGGTTACATCTCGGGCGAGAGAATATGTGTAACCAATGGGCAATTGTGTAGATTAATAAGAGTGAGGATGCCAATGAGTCGTGAGATGGCCCAACAACGAAACTATCACCGTCAAAAAGGAAAACTCAGACACTGACGAGTCAGACGACGAGGATGGTTTGACTTCTCGNCACCGTCAAAAAGGAAAACTCAGACACTGACGAGTCAGACGACGAGGATGGTTTGACTTCTCGCTCCAGCCGTCCCTGCCGCTCTCTGCCAGTGGAGCAAATCTCCTGGGGGGACGCCATCTACAGTATGTCGGACTCGTTGACATCTGGAATTTCCCCGTTCGTCTGAGACGAAGCCTGTACTGCGACTTGTCTGCATCTTAGTAGCGCACTTTAGCTTCTCCAGCTCAACGCTGCCGTTTTGAGGGATGGGGTGGGCGATATTCCACGTGTTACTCCACCCTCCCGTGTGTAAACCCTGCCCCTGGGATTGAAGATACAGAGTCAAAAACTTGTGCTCACTCTCAGAATGGTCCTGCAGTTAGGATTAAAGGACCATACCACCCATTTTGTATGTTTGAGCCTAATATATTCAATTTTCATACACCTAACATTACTGACAATCATTTCCCAAAGCATACTACTGGAATGTTGAGTTTAATTTTTTTCTCAGACCGCCATTGGTTTCAGTTCATTCTATTACACTATTAAAATCAACTTCTTGATACTTGAAACGTTCTTGGGATAGGTAATCCATCATCGTGAACAACACGATGATGGATGTATTCAGGTTTTTTTTTAAAAGTTTCATAATTTTAGGTTTAAGAGCAATAAAAAGCACAGAGTAAATGTATGTCTCCACCAGGGAATATAGTCCCAAAAGAAGACCTGCGTTTATGGAAAAATTTAAATGACCATGACTTCATAATGCTGCGTAACTATTAGCAGGAGAAACATCGATTTTTAAGGTGGGTGTATCGCTTGAATAATTGATTTTGAAAGATTAAGCTGCAAAATATCAGAAAAGCTGAAATACAGTTTTATCCTTTGGGAAATGATTGTCAGTAACGTAACATGTATGAAAATTGAATATATTAGGCTCAAACATGAAAAATGGGTGGTATGATCCTTTAAATCACAAGAAGCCAATACAGCATGCCTGTGCGTGTGCGTGTGTGTCAGTGAGGGAGTGTGTGTGTCTCATTACTGACTTCCTCTGCAGCCACACTTATAATACTGCATATACAGCAGCAGCAGCATCATTACACCACATCAGGTTTAGCTGCACCATGCTAGCTGTCTGCTGGCTTTCTGAGCGTCTCGCTATATGGGAGAATATTCAGACCACGCTAGCATTGACTGCTAAGTGCTTTTCAGACTTTGAGAAGTGCACCAACCATCCGTTCATGGTGAAGTCTCGGTAGAGCATCCTCTTGCCCACCTCCTTCCTCTGGACTCTGCGGGGGAATTCCAAGTGGGTGAACTCATTTCCTAACAGGTGAGGCTGCATGAAACCCTGGAGGACAGACAGCGTTTGTCTTGAAGTGATTGTGAGAATATGCAGCTGGTTTGCAGCCAACGTGACACACACACACACACATATTCTCTGATCAAACAAATACTTCAGGTTATTCAGGTGAGTGTGTGTACAGTCTAGGTTTGGCTAAACTAACAAGGCTTGGGATGACAAGCCTTGTTAAATATTTGTCAAAATTCAGATTATGCTTCCTGCAGCAGCACCACACTTTCTACAGAAGACATAAAGATATAAATCCCAAGCATCAGATTATTTATGGCATAAACATGACAAAATATTTATTCATGTTCCAGCTTTGTATTATACGCTCTGTTTTCTTACCAGGAACTGGAGCCGCTGTCGTTCTGATTCTGGTGTGAACTCTGTCGACACGGGAACAATCTCGTTGTTCCTGATAATAACTGCCCTGGAGGGTGGAGACACACACATGCACATACATATGAAATGTTTGCAGGAAACAAATCCTTACATTAAAAAAAAAAAAGCACCTCTATTGGTCACATTACTCAGTTACTTTCCAACTCTATTACTCCGGCTACTTGAGCACACTTTTTTTTATTTTTTGCTGAGCTGCATTCTGTTTAAAGGTGTTTTTAGTATTTTGCTCGCCTCATTCACTTACATGGAGCCAAAATACTAACATAATGCAGTCTCAAAAAAAAAAAAAAAAANAAAAAAAAAAAAAAAATACAACAATGCAGACTCCAGCCTCAAAAATGAACACAGAGCTGAATCAGCACCTCTCTGACGGCATCAACCACAACTAAAAAAATCATCAGCTTCATAAAGTTAGCATTTATTACAGGACTGTTGTATTGGACTGTATTAAAATGAACAGATGCTTCTATTTTTCCTTTGTACTGCGTGTATTTTCACTTGAGCCTCCTACAGACGAAGGGATTTTGGGCTGTTGCAGACGATTGAGACAATTCAGACAATTGTGAAAGAATCATAGGGAAATCTTCGGCAGTCAATCTAAAACAAGGATCATAGATCTCAGCATGAGATATGTTCACTTATGGCCGATTTAGCACTGGTTCAAAGACGTCTGGTGACAAAGTGCATCATTCATTGCACAGTCTGACTATGCATCAAACTTGATATCGTATAGTCACACAGATTTCTGGCTTATAAGATCACGGTTTTAGTTTGCAGGAGGCTTAAAAGTAGAATTTTCAATGCAGGACTTTTCTTGGAGTATTTTTCCACAGTGTTGCTTGTGTGTGTGCAGATGAGGCTGATGTACTGACAGGATATGTCACTGGCTTCCTTGGGGTCCCTGTGGTGTAATTAGTCTGTCACCACCTCTTTCACATGCCCTTTCATTTAACAGATGAAACACAAGCATACACACACACATACACACACCTGCTGTCCCCGGCATTTCCAACGTATAGCTTTCCCAGCAGGTAAATCACCGTGAGCGCTGTACATCCTCCTGTGATGTTATAGACGTGCTTCTCCCTTTCAATCTGAGCATCCTGGGAGACAGAGAGAGACAGCTATGATCTTTTATTTAAAAAAATCCCTTCACAAGATGAAACAAAATATTAAAACAGCTTTAAAATGCACCCACATGTGCACACATGTCGGTTTGACTCTCTGCTCCCACAACACGGATGTATCCAACATACATCGGGTTTGTCGGACATGAATAATATACACTGAACTGTGAGAAGGTTCAAATCTCGACTTAAATCTTTTAGCACGTTGAGATTCAAGACAGATTGCGCTCCTCCCAGTACGCATCAGAGGAATAAATATATTTATGCATATATTCATAGTATGCTCTCTAAACTGACATTTGCAGTTTTGTTGTTCCCTCAGTTATCTTCACGGACAGATCAGTTGTCATGCAATTTCCAATTGAAAGCCCCACAAATTTTCAGCTTTTCGTTATCTAACTGTGTGCTGACAGCAGCAGGACAATCTGACAATAACTTTGATTTTTTTTTTTTAAATTTCAAAAATAAAAAAGAAATAATCACATTAATATTTTTACATGTCCACACTGTGTAGACACACGTCAGACTCTGAAGATCTGCTTTTTTCCTGCAGGATTGACATAATCTGTAGAAATGTGGTGATAATCTCTTAGAAAGGCTATTAAATGCAGCATGAGTGCTGCTTTCCACTGGTGAAAAGAAGAGCTTCCAGTGATTTTTCAGTGCCGCTAACGTTAATACTGTCAACTGTTTTGTGCTGCCATCTAGTGGCGTTAATGTGAATCTCTCCTCAAGCCACATAAAAAAAAAACACACTACAAAATGATAAAAACTATCAGAAAAACACAACTGGACAGGATAAGACAGTATTAATTATGACAGAGACGACTGTCTTGTTATTTTCAATGTTTTTTATAAAATTGTAAGATGCAAAAACAACCTTAAACAGAAGATATCATCACATTGTGGGATTAGGAATAGTGGACAGAGAAGTAGAGATGGTACGGATGATGTGTGTCCCAGAAGATTTCCACGTTTCCTATAAGTACATGTACACACAAACGCATCATGATCTCACAGCTGTGTGTGTGTGTGTGTGTGTGTGTGTGTGTCTCACCATCTCTTTGAAGGCATTCTCTATGGCTCCGATCACCAGGCTCTCATGTTGGATCTTCTTCTCTGTGAAGAATCGCGGTGGAGGCGGCGTGCTGCACGGGGAACCTGGCATGCCCATGGCCCCGCGCAGTGAAGCAGCCCGGGTAAGGGCACGGTGAGGGCCTGGCGTGTTTCCCTGCAGGTAGGGGTTATTGTCAGGCTCCTCCCCCAGGACGGTGGGAGGCGGCGAGGCCGTGTTGCGCAGGATCTCGATGACGGCCTGCAGCTGGCAGGCAATGTGGTGCTGCAGCAGGCGGGATGCGACCACGGCTGCACCTGAACCGGCGTGGCCATCAAACAAAGCCCAGTAGTGAAACACCAGTCCTTCAACTTCCTACAGAACACACACACACACACACACACACACACAAATGCACAATGTATGTCATGTAATGCATCGCAAACCATAGCCTTTTAGATCATCTCCTAACCACATTCAACTGCACAATTTTGAGAAAGATCAATTTTTTTTTCACCTCCCACTGTGTATTTTATCATGCGTGTCCTTTCATCCACTAATCAGTCTCCCACCCATCATCTGTCTGTCGCTGCCACAACTGGAGAGGATCTATAGGATGATCAGCATTCATAACTCTGGTTTATTGTGAAGCTGAAGCCAACTTTAGTTTCAAATGATCTGTGGCTTTTAATACACACATGCAGCATATCTTACATAGAAACGCAAAAAACAAAAGCAGAAGTTGTAGTTGGTCAGAATCTTCTTGCAAAATCCAAACCACATCCAGAAGATGTACAATGTATTCTTTATAGTCTATAATTGGAAAAGGCCTATAATTTACTAATTAAGGGTAATATTACTTTTTTGGAATTTAAATTTAGCAGTGAGGAGTGCGGCCATGTTTAACATGGTAAAACATTTAAGGCTGCAATTAATGATTATTTTCATTATCTATTTATCAAATAATCTATCAATAGTTTTTTTATTCACTGATTAATAGTTTAATGTATTAAAAAAGAAGTTGCAAATAGCCCAGCTTGTTTTGTCTGAACAATAATTTAAAAAATCGAAAGGGATTCAACTGATGTTTGTATTAAACAGAGAAAAGCAGCAAATCCTCACACCAGGACCATCAAATGTGTGTCATGACTTGATAAATGACTAAAATGATCATTTTTCTGTGATCACATTGTATTTCAATACTTGAAAGAAATCTTTAAATGAGCAAAGGAGGCTGAATAACTGCATGTTTACAGTGGAAAAGGTGAGATGAGAATTAAGATCAGCACAGAAGCCAAAGTGGCATTTAAAGCTCGTGCTGATTTTCTGCTCTGGGTGTAAATCTGCAATAACGGGAGGAGCTGCTGGAAAAGTCAAAGGTCACCTCCTTAGGCAAACATCAAATATCACCAATCATCCTACCTGTAGAACAAAGCAAACAGAGCTGTTACATGAATTTGTTTTCTTCATGAGTCGTTGGTCCAAACAGCGTGAGGGAGCGGCACAGGTCAAACCTCTTTATCTCTTTATTTCAGGAAAGATTTCAGGAAGTACGACAGAAGGCGCTTTCTCACGACCTGGCGTTATGCACTCTGCTCGTGAATATGTTATTTTTTCTTTTTTGTGGTCAGATACAGGTCACTGTAATTTTAGTTGAGGCTTGTTATCGTACAAAGCTGCTGCTGGCAGAGATAAGAGATGCAGGCAGGGAACAAGGCGACTCCACGCCAGCATGAGTGTGTTTTTAATGTCCGTTAACGTGGAATGCTGAACTGACCATACATGTTTATTTTCAGCTATGCCCTGCTTCATATGGAATACGTGCACTCAGGGCTGACCTACACTCGTTTGCAATTACTTTTGTTGCATTTATCTCTTGGTTCGGTTTGGCAGTTTGGTTTCACGTTTGGTTTGTTTGGTTTCATTTCAAATGAACTGATCTGTGAGGAGAGAGAAAATCCAAACGGGAAGACGTTTACTATTCTGGAGGTTAGCTAAATAACATGGAACAATGAGAAAACTGGGATACAGTCCTAGTTGTAGTCATGTACCAAGCGAACCTATGCCAGGAGAACGCAGAATCTAACATGTGGAAAACCGCATATTGCTACACAATGATGTGAAGAACACGTGCAGCTTTCAGACGACTGGACAGGAAAGTGAAGCACATACAACGTTATGCTAACCTTCAACGTGTTCATCCAAAGATCATTAGATAAGCTTGACATGTTACAACCTTTTCACAGTGGCTGTGATTAATCAAAGTTGTATTTTACTTAAAGAACCATACCGTCCATTTTGCATATTTGAGCCTAATATATTCAATTTTCATACATGTAACGTTACTGACAATCATTTCCCAAAGCATACTACTGGAACGGTGAATTAAAAATGTTTTTCCTACCTTCCAGACCTCCATTGGTTTCAGTTCATTCTGCTATTAAAATCAACTTGTTGATACTTGAAACGTTCTTGGGATAGGTAATCCATCATCGTGAACAAGACGTGTATTCAGGTGTTTTTTAGAAGTTACATAATTTCAGTATTTAAGCGCAATAAAAAGCACAGAGTGAATGTATGTCTCCACCAGGGAATATAGTCCCAAAAGAAGACCTGTGTTTATCGAAAAATTTAAACGGCCACGACTTCATAAGGCTGAGTAACTATTAGCAGGCGAAACACCGATTTTTTTTAAGGTGGGTGTATCACTTGAATATTTGGTTTTGAAAGATTAAGAGATTTTGCAAAATATCAGGAAAGCTGAAATATGGTTTTATCCTTTGGGAAATGATTGTCAGTAACATAAGATGTATGAAAATTGAACACATTAGGCTCAAACATACAAAATGGCTGGTATTATTGGGACTTCCTCGGTGGAGACATACACTCACTCCATGGTTTTTATTGCGCTTAAACACTAAAATTATGTAACTTCTGAAAAAAACCTCAATATATGTGTTGTTCACGATGATGGTTCACATTCCTATCAAAAGAACGTTTCAAGTATCAAGTTGATTTTAATAGCGTACCAGAATGAACTGAAACCAATGGTGGTCTGGAAGGTAGAAAAACATTTTTTAATTCACCGTTCCAGTAGTATGCTTTGGGAAATGATTTTCAGTAAAGTTACGTGTATGAAAATTGAATATATTAGGCTCACACATGCAAAATGGATGGTATGGTCCTTTAAGTAAACTACAACGTTGATTAATCACAGCAAATCAAACGGCTCTTGCTAGTCTTGAATGCACCAAAGGATTCTACAACTACACAAACTAAATGATTCCACACAGTAACGGAATGTGTGTGTGTGTGTACTGTGTGTGTGTTCATACTTCTCCCAGCTTCCCGTGCTCTATGCAGAGCCCCAGGCCCTCTCCGTTGGGTAGGGAGTTACGTCTCTTAGCGGTGGGGGTCTTGCTGGGCGTGGACTGGGGGCAGTAGCTCATTGGCCTCTTTCTCGCCACCACCACCACCTCGCAGCACGCCTGGTCCTCGTTCAGCGCGCTCTTACCAGCATTGATCACCCTGGAGGAGGAGGAGGAGGAGGGAAACAGTAATGGCCAGTTAGGTGGACATGATACACACACACACACTCAAGAGTTAAATTTACCCTTCCATTCAGAAGTCCTATAATATTCTAAAATCACATTTGGTAAATTAGCTTACTTATCGTGTGTTGTAAAAAACCCAATTATTTTCCCTCCTCAACGGCAAATTAAAATGTCACAACGAGCAACAGATGCGCCGCTTGCTGCGCGGGGCGTTCAAAGACTTCTCTCGCAGCTGTGGTCTGGAACAAGCGGCTGAATGAAAGCTGACATCAGATGCTTTTTATTGCTTTGATGAGACGGAAGCGCAGCCTTTTGTGGCCGCTGCGGCTCACTGCAGGATCACAGCAATTAGTCAGAGCCGCAGCCTGAGGTTCCTGTCCGTGCAGCCGGTGACGCGGCCCACTTTGTGCGCTCCGTGTTCCGGATGAGGATCAAACAGCAGAACCTGCCTGTAGTGCGGCTTTTCTCAAAGCATCCTGATGCGCCGCGACAGGTGCTTCTAGGTAAATTACAAGTCTTTGTGTGTGTGTGTGTGTGTGTGTGTGTGAGAGAGAGAGAGAGAGAGGATGTCCAAAGCTGCGTATGAGATCTTATTCATCTTTATTTATCTGCTATTTAACCTGACAGCCCCAGAAAGATGTAAAAGTTGCATGCATTTAAGTATAATTTTTAGCATTTTAAAAATGTCATATTGTGACATGTCATATTATTTTTTTATATTTTATTTATTATTTTTCTATTATATTTTTTTGCATTTTAGAAATGACACATCACTTTATAGGAGTACAGCACCTTTAACTAGTCACGTCCAAACTCACAATAATGCTAGTAACAGCTCATGTAACTGGGTGAAAAACACTGAAAAAAAGTGAGTGAGTGAGGGTGAGGACTCGGCTCTGGTGATTCTGACAAGTGTGTGACAGACGTCTGAAGAGTGTTTGCTTGTGTGTGTGTGTGTGTGAGTTGAGAAATCAGCACATCTATTTATAGGCAGAGACTGTTGGTTGTTTTCTGCCAGGCAGCATCACCGTCTGATTCTCGGCTTCAAATGCTTGTTAGGCCGAGAGAGGAAAAAGAAAGAAAGAAAGAAAGAAAGAAAGAAAGAAAGAAAGAAAGAAAGAAAGAAATGAAAGTGGACTCAAAAAATCTTGGAGCAAAAGTGAGAGACAGAAACAGAATGAGATGATTGTAATCAATCAATCAATCAATAATCAATAAAGGCCTTTGTTTTGAAGGTCAAGAACAGTTTGGTCATTTTGTTTGTTATCTGTTGTCCATCTTCACAGAAAAACTCAATAGTCAAGATCCAACATAGAGCCTGAGCCACTCAGAAAACACAATGTTCTCTCTTCCATCTCATCTAAAGTAGCTTCAGTCTAATTTCCTCCACAGCCTGTTGCTTTGTCAGGTTTATTCAATCAGGTGATGGAGGCCATAATAGTGGACACTTCATAGGATTGAGTTTCTTTGCCTGGTGGAAACATCTGTTAAACAACATTTGGACTTAAAACGCTCCACTGAAACAGGCTTAAACTTCCTCTGCTATTTTAGGAACTGTGGGATTTTATAATAATCCTAAAGCTGCACTAGGCGATGTTGCACACAGGCAACAATGAGAATTAAGGAGATATTAATTAAGATACTTCTTACGTCTCACGACTCCCATAGTGATCCAAGGTCACCTGGTCCAAGGTGTGAATGACTCAGAGAATAAATGCTGGTGTTTTTGTCTGTATTATGATTAAGGCTTAAGGATAAAGACATATACATAGGTGGAATCAAAAGGATCGTGCCTTTGCTTAAAGGATCATACCGGCCATTTTGCATGCTTGAGCTTAATATATTCCATTTTTATACATGTAACGTTACTGACAATCATTTGCCAAAGCATACTACTGGAATAGTGAATTAAAAATGTTTTTCCTATCTTCCAGTTAAAATCAACTTGTTGATACTTGAAACATTCTTGGGATAGGTAATCTATCATCGTGAACAAGACGNTTAAAATCAACTTGTTGATACTTGAAACATTCTTGGGATAGGTAATCTATCATCGTGAACAAGACGTGTATTCAGGTGGATGTTTTTAGAAGTTAGGTAATTTTAGCGTTTAAGCGCAATTAAAAGCGTAGAGTGATCTGAAAATGCTTCCTGTTGTCAGTTCTTCACTACAGCACTTGAATGCAACACTAGAAAGCATTTTCAGATCACTCCACGTTTTTTATTGTGCTTAGATGCTAAAATTGTGTAACTTCTGAAAAAAAAACCTGAATATCCGTCTTGTTCGCGATGATGGATTACCTATCCCAAGAATGTTTCAAGTATCACCAAGTTGATTTTAATAGCGTACCAGAATGAACTGAAACTGGAAGGTAGGGAAAAATTGTTTTACTTCACCGTTCCAGCAGTATGCTTTGGGAAATGATTGTCCATAATGTTACGTGTATGAAAATTGAATATGTTAGGCTCAAACATGCAAAATGGCCAGTGTGGTCCTTTAAGGATTAAGACATATACATAGATGGAATCAAAAGGATTGTGCCATTTGTATGAGAGAGAATCTGCCAGGGAGGGAAAATCAAATTACAACTGCATCATCTACATTTTTTCCTTTGTTACTGTTGATTTATATCAATTTCAATCTGATCACAGTGTTTACATGGCGTTTGAAAAAAATCTATTGCCTTAATTGGAGCATATTTAATGTAAATATAAAGATACAAGAATGAAGAAGATGAGTTGAGAAACATCTTCACGACTAAACAGCAAATCCAGTTTCCCTGAACTACTACTTGACACCCAAAGAGCTGGATGACTAAGAACCTTCACAGATCTATTAAAACCATAATGTCTAAGGGGTTGACCTTCGTTATGAGTATTTCAGTGATGCAGGTTGTTCTCAGCTTTGCGCCAAACCCGATGTGTGACCACCGCGTGTGTAATTACCATTTTAAAAAGACATTTTCAGTGATTATGGCTCCAAAACACTCTGACGCATCGGCCGCTTTTCAGCCTGTTGATACACAGAAATCCAGGAAGCCTCTGTCTGCTTNAAACACTCTGACGCATCGGCTGCTTTTCAGCCTGTTGATACACAGAAATCCAGGAAGCCTCTGTCTGCTTCATCTAATCTGCTGTAAACAAACACGGTAATGTGATCTGTGTGTGTGTGTGGTGTGTGTGTGTGTGTTGATCATGTGCTGTTGGTTTTAAATTACCGTGCAAGTGTCGAACTACTGTGCATCTGCAGCTTTATATTGGTACACGAACCTCTTAATGTAGGAAAAATGCTTTTTAAATGTTTTGATGTAACTTCAGCCTCCATGGTAACAAAACACTCATTCATTAGATTAATGTGTGTGTGTATGTGTGTGCGTACGATTCTGGGTACTCTTGTTTGCTCTAACTGTTCTTCGTATTTCCAGGAAGATAATCATTTCATTTTCTTGCCAGTCAATGTTTTGTCTCATGGTGAGCAATTATCTTTCCTCCCATTCGGAATAAAACCTAATTTTCCCTCCATTGCTGCACTTCTAATGCCACTTTTGTTTCTCAGCCCTCAACACTACCGATTCTGGGGCAAACATCGGCCACAAGAACATTATTATTATTAAGCACAAAGGCTCAAAGCTTCTATTGTAAACCTGAAAGGAACAATAATGTAATGCAGCTACGAGTGCTTCAGAAAGACCAATTCAGGGTTTTGAGTAGGAATGTACCACCTGAATATAAGAGATAAGTACATACAAGGGGCAAAATGGATAGTATGAATAATGTGAGAATGGAAAAGAAAAGGAGCTTTGATGAGATTTTTCTTATATCTCATTCAATGTGTAATCCTTGAAAAACTGGATTGCAGAGCACTTTAAATCAATATAATCAGACATTCTGTCCTCAAGATCCTCATCAGGGTATCATGATTATTATTAAGTCAAAACACTGTATATGTGCAGGACAACAAAAAATGTGCCTAAGCATCAGTTTGCATAGGATTTACATTATTTCCACGAAAAGTCTAAGTCTTAGAATGGGTGTGAGGCCGGAGATGAGAGCCCAAACAGCTGCTATAATGACAACAGAGGAGGCTTTTATTACAGATTCATGCTGATACGACCTGAACTCATTAACGACACCAGTCCCAAAGAGATGTTTACGCCTGCTCTGAAGGTGAGAGAGAGAGAGAGAGAGAGAGAGAGAGAGAGAGAGACGCCACAGATCAGATTAGCAAACAAATCATGTGAAATGTGGTTACAGGGAAGGTTGGCTTACCGTGAGCCATGTCAAATCTATTCAAGCTAACTAAAATCTATCCTATCAAACTATTTAATTCTGTTATCTGTAATGAATTTGTTACGCAAGTGTAGCCTGTGAAGAATGTCCCTGTATTCCTCTTCATCGCCCTTTATTATAATCCAGCAAGATAGAAAGGAGAGATGAAAAGCATGTCTAATGATAAACTTCTGTGGAGGCACTAGTGACCTATTCCTGTCATTCTCAAATCTGGACTCTGGTCTGGATCTGGACTGAACCACAGACTCTGAGCAAATTATACGTTTCATATGTATTATTTGTTCTATCACTGCTGCTACACAATGAGTCAAAATTCTCAACTGAATCAACTGAATGTCCAACTGCTCCATTGTCTGTGTGAAAATGTCCACTCTGCTTTAGTTTGGTCCAATCACATTCAGCTTCCCATCATATATTCAGCAAAAATTATGATCCCAATCCGATCCTGGCTTGACTGACTTTAATAACGGACCTTTGTCTTATTGAAAATTTTCTTTGCAGACCTTTAAGATTTGTATTTGAGTACCCCACCCTATTCCATCACCTGCATAATATTCCAAAATCCCCATTCCCTTATTAACCTTGGCAGGGAAAACCATGAAAAAGGTCATCTACCCTTGACTTTTTCACATGACTACATCATGGTACCCTCCTCACTGCAGCACCTCATTGACTTTTATGATTTCAAACCTCTCCGTGGCCTTGAAATCGTCTGACTGGATCGCGGCTTAATTAATTTCCCCGCATTGTTACATCTTGGGCAATCTGCATTCTTCCCTGCAGATATCACACCCTGGCTGTTCAAGGAGAACTGAATTGCCTCTCCTGACTTTTCTTTCCACGCTAATATTTTGGGGTTTTTTCTTGTCTTTTTAGAGAGCTTGAACTGGGTCAGACACCACTGATGCCCAGGCCTGTAAAGCCCTTTGAAACATTGTACATGATATTGGGCTATGCAATAAACTTGACTTGTAATGTAGCAGAACGGACATGCTTAGCATTGTCAAAAGTTGGAAAACTCGAGGACAAACCCATCAGTCCTGAACTTTCATAACATGTCGGCGTCAATACGTAACGGAAGGGATCAGACAAACCCGTTAAGTACGAAGCTAGTAAGCAAGATTGTGGAAGGCATCCTATGTGTCACTGCTGGCCAATCAGAACAGAGCAGGCTTATCAGGACAGTACAAAAACCATCCTATTTTCATTCAGTGTGTGCACAGTGGTGCCGCAGAAAGGGAGCACAGGAGTGGGTCAATGTGTTTTTGCACATTATAGCATTGCGAATGTTTTGAAATAAAATGAATGAAAATAACAACGTGAAAATCTGTCTGCACGAACAATGAAAAAAAAAAAGTCTTTGGAGTTGGCTTACAAAGCTTCCAATCACAGGGTGGAGAGAGGCTGATATCTAGAAATCTGTTGTGATTCATTAACCATGGGCAGAAACTGATACAGCTGGGAACGAGTGTGTGTGTGTTAATACCGAGATAACTCCATTTCAAAACAAGAGGCACTTGAGGTGCTGCTTCCCTGACTGCTTTCCTCATTAATAAACAAATTTATGCTGAAAGCTGTTCCAAAAATCTAATTGGTTCATCCAAAGACACAGTGACACATATTGCTTTTAAGTTGCTGTGTTTAAAAGAATGACAGGATCACAGACACACTGTCCTGTATATCATGTATCGTGGCTGTGAAACATGATAGGAGACATGCAAACTCAGACATTTCCTGCTGGCGTTTAAGTAAAACTCATTAACTTAACACGATCTCATGTTGCTGTGGGTCCAGAGAAACCTCCTAGCGCTATATTTGAGCTTCTTCTGGGGAGTCGATTGGGATTACACTGATTATTAATTTATGATGCAACTGTCTCCATTTTGCCGAATTTGTAATCCTCCACAATAAATTAAATATAGCATATAAAGTATGTAGGATTTTGAGTTAGTTAGTCATCATTAGTTAGTCATTATGCCTAGTGTTTGATTACACTGACAGGCTACATGAAATATGACTGGTTGGTTAGAAAAGTTGTGGAGTTAAAGGACCAGACATGGTTGAAAACATAACGTACCTCAACAAAGGTAAGGACATGATTTGAAAGTGTGCTTTGTGGACATGGAAGCAAGACTTACCAGTAACACCACATTTATAAATGAGTTATTTTTGTGGTAAACATAGATAAAGTACATCTCAAGTAGCCTGGGTTCTCTACTTTCTCATATCAACTGTGATGGAGTAAACATCAGCCACTGCCTGCAGAGGTTAAACTGCTGCGTAAAATGCGACATCATCATAAAAACAGAGAGGGTATAATGGTACATGGCTGATATTCCATGTTGAAGCTGGGTCATAAATCGAGTAACAGCAACAAAGACACAAATATAGACATTTCATTAACTTAATCAACCTTCAAGGGGCTGAGCATAACACTCCAGTTATGTGCATGTTGTGCATGTTATGTGTAAGGCTTGTTAGCAGTCTGGGTTTAAAAAAAAAAACAAAAAAAATCCAGGCCAGATTATGCATTTGCATCTTCATGGACTGGCAGGATATACTGTCTAGGGGCTACTGAGGTGCAGCCATACATGCAGAGACAGCAAACCATAAACAGAGCACAACTGTAATTCACAGGTAAATCAACATCTTGCATGTGGAAATCAACTTTAGTGACCTTGTGGCACACAATTTAGGTCTGTGGTCCAAACTTTGGAGGTTGCACCATGCAGGAAAAGGGATGCTGCGCTGGCCCAAAACATGCTTGTACACCTACAGATGCCACTTCATTTTAAATCCTGCTTTTCAATCATCTCCATAAGTGTCCAGGTAAAACTAACCCTGTTTGCCCCAAAATCAGACAAATGAAATGTGTTTGCTTCAGATGAAGGGTCCTAGAAGACTGATGAGACTGTTTTATAGTAAATACTACTAGGATGACACCGGGGAGAAAAGCCGCTGGTTACTTACTCGGCGTATCCGGTGGCCCACGGTAATCTCCTGGTTTCCTTCAGGATGAGGATGGGCCGGGCGATGTGATCCGCGGAGCACTCGATCTCATCCGGGGACAGTCCAAGGAAATCGGGTCTCATATATGGGAATTTCAGCGGCAGGTCTGATCCAGCGTTGCCCCCTCCGCCGGAGGTACCACCGGCCATAATGCCACCCATGAACCCAGCAACGGCGGATTTGACCCGGGTGAGCATATTGGCGGAGCGGCGCGGCGGGGTGTCCGTCGGTCGATGCGCGGCGCCGCGGCTGCCTTTCCCCGGATTCCCCCCCAGCTCGACAGCGCTTGTCGACGACAGGCTCGACGGAGAAAATGAGCAGGAGGATGAGGAGGATGAGGAGAGCCTCGGCAAATCCTCCTCGGAAGATTATTTAAGGTTTCATTCGGTGTGGAGAGGCTGCAGCAGCCGGAAGGACGATGATAACCGCAAAGGTGCTTTAGCTAAAGACCCGCGCGCCCCCATAGAAAATCATTGATAACCGCTTGGTTGTCGTGAACGCGGAAATACACGAGCATTAAGGGATCACGTGACTAACCAATGGACGCACGCACACTTCAAAAAAAAAAAAAAAAAAAAAGCCTTTTCTGTGTATCTGCGCTCAAATATCTCCGAATGATATTATATCTATTTAAAAAAAAATCAGCTACTCATACGACATAATTATACATTGACGTTTTGTTTCTGAAATTTTTTGCCATAAACAGCAGTCTGACACCATGAGGAACAATGCTTCACATTTTTTTCATCTATATGATATAAATAGGTCATTTCTCTGGAACGGAAATGAAAAAAATAAAAATCATATGTATTACATAACATATAGAAAATATATAAGTGATATAATGAGTTGCAGTAGGTTTTAATGAAGAACAATGTCGTTGATTTTATTTTAAAGAATTGAAGCTTTTAATGCTAAATCACAGATTAAAATCACACGGTGAGGTTTTTATTTTAATTTTTTTGTCAGTGCAGCAAGATCAGTTTACTATGGAAGCCCGTTTCTGCCACTTGAAAAAAAAGAACAGTTCTGAGATTAAAGTCAGAATTCTGAGATTAAAGTCAGGATTCTAACTTTTTTCTCAGAATTCTGACTTTAACCTCTGAACTCTTTTTTTTTTTAAGTGGCGGAAACGCTTCCATAGTTTACAGTTAATGAGAGCAGGATAAACGGAAGATATGACAAGAAACCCACCATGCAAAAACATTTCTGTTAGATAATAAATGATTAACAATCTGAATCAGGACTGAAAAGCCCAATAATTTTTGTTGTGTTTTTTTTGTTTTTTGTTTGTTTGTTTTTTGTTTTTTTGCAAAGATAAATAATATGTGTGCTATCCAACAGGGATGTAGCTAAGAATTTTTTTCCCAAACATATAGAGATTACAGCACACTCCATCTTCTCCCTTTCCACATAATAGTGTGCTATTCCAACATCTATCCCAAATTTAAAAATGCATTTTGATTGCCACTGATAGACATCCACCAAGTATTAACTTCCTGTCTTGAAGGAGTACCACCAATTTTACACATTAAATTCACCATGGTTTGCACCATTAAGCATGTGAAAACAACCATAAAACCTTTTGTGGCTGTGAATGGAGATGTGCAATGGAGGGCTTTCTCAGGTTGGGGCCCTGTTCCACAATCTTTACCCCATCAGGTATCCAACAGCTAGTTTTTGATGGTTTACATTAGTTTTTGTGTCATGCCTAGAAAACTGATCATGTTTTCTGAAATTAACAAATCAACATAGGCCATTTGAATTTGAATTTGGTGGATATGTTTAGTCACAGTACAATATGCATATATTTTTAGCATGTGGTGGTGTGGACTTGGACCGAAGTCACAAATTTGCTGACTTGAGTCTCAACTGAAAATTGAAAATTATTCAATTAAAACTGCAGTGAAACAACTAATCATTAGTTGATTGGCAGAGCCATGTTGGAATTAGCTATGATACAAAAGATAAATGACTTTGCTTAAAAGCTTATGAAGACTACATTGTTGGTAACAGCAAAAAGGTTACCATGTGCAGAATCTACAAAAAATTGCTGTTTTTTTTTTTTTTTTTTNTTTTTTTTTTTTTTTTTTTGGTCTGTAATAGAAAATTATACAGATGCAGCAGCACTGAATTTAATTGTTTTTGAAGCAGTGCAAAAAGCTATAAGTTGAGGTTAATATGGTTATAGTCAGTAGTTAGCATGCAAGTGCTTAGTTAACAGGTCATGGCAAACTAGCTAAGTAACTTTTTGTGGTTAAGAGAAATCTACAACACATTCCAACTGTCGAGGTTTCTACTTTACTAATATATTTAACAATAGTCTTGTTAATTTTTCCTTTGAAATT
This sequence comes from Lucifuga dentata, assembly GCA_014773175.1. Taxonomy (NCBI): domain Eukaryota; kingdom Metazoa; phylum Chordata; class Actinopteri; order Ophidiiformes; family Bythitidae; genus Lucifuga; species Lucifuga dentata. Next base: position 29,912 of record VXCM01002844.1, on the reverse strand, counting down.
TTGTTATGTGAATGATAAATGGACTGTTTATAGACGTGATGTTATCACCAAGTGATATAATGAGTTCCAGTGGCTTTTAATGAAGAACAATGTTGTTGATCTTAAACATAAATGTTAAAGATTGTGTTTTGTTTTTGAAACACAAAAACAAAAACAGAATCAGACATGAATAAATTCATTCTGGCATTAATTTTGGTGTAATTATGACTTGTTTAAAGGACCATACCAGCTATTTTGTATGTTTGAGCCTAATATATTCAGTTTTCATACATATAATGCTGACAATCATTTTCCAAAGCATACTACTGGCATGTTGAGTTAAAAATTTTTTTCTACCTTCCAGACCGCCACCGGTTTCAGTTCATTCTGTACGCTATTAAAATAAACTTGTTGATAGTTGAAACATTCTTGGAATAGGTAATCCATCATCATGAACAACACATATATTAAGGTTTTTTCGAAGTTTTGTATTTTTAGCATTTAAGCACAATAAAAAGCGCAGAGTGAATGTATGTCTTTACTGGGGAATATTGTCCCAAAAGAAGACCTGTGTTTCTCGAAAAAGTTTAACGACCATGACTTCAGAATTTTGCATAACTATTAGCAGGCAAAACATCAATTTTTAAGATGGTGTATCGCTTGAATATTTGATTTTGAAAGATTAAGAGATTTTGCAAAATATCAGGAAAGCTGAAATGCGATTTTATCCTTTGGGAAATTATTGTCAGTAACCTTACGTGTATGAAAACTGAAATATATTTGGCTCAAACATGCAAGGTGGCCAGTATGGTCCTTTAAGACCAGAAACTCAATGTTCAGAACTTGTAACTAACCTGGGGCTTGTCAGTCTTGACTTGTGACTTGACTTGTGACTGGCCTGTCTTGTCTTGAGATTTGACTTGGGACTTGAGTGCCAAGACTTGAGACTTAACAGTGACTTGCAAATGACTTGGTCCCACCTCTGCTGAGAAGTAATGACTATTAAACAGTGGCACAAGAATGAAGCACACATATTGTAATACACTTAGACTGCCAGTAGATGGAGCTATTAAGCAAAAGAATTTATTTAAAATGGTTCCAGGAAAGCACACTAGACAACCACAGAATTATGATTATTATTATTATTATTATTATTATTATTATTAATTAATTAATTTGTTTATTTATTTATTTTAACGGTGTATGTTCTTTCCTGACATTCTTCATACTGTAATTGACTGAAGTCAGTATATCTTTCAGTGATCTTCATCCCAAAGAAATGTTTTAAAAATGAAGGTTTCGGCCATATAAAAGCAGGTATTTGGGCAAAACCCCAGATACTGCAAGCCAGATATTGTTGTACATTGTAAGTGACATGATTTTGGCAGTGCATCAGTCTATGTGTTTACTTTCAATAACTTGTTTGATAAAGTTGGTGCAACAGTAGTTATATAGTGGATAATCACCGTCATTCTAATATTAGACACACATTTAGCTGGTTCACAATGAAACTGCAAAAACCAATGTTTTTCCTCGGTTGCAGAAGTAATATGATATTTATGATGTTCACTTAAATACAAGCTTGAATCTGTTTCTAAGGCTATAAACGGACAGACTTTGCTTGCTCTTTTATGGTCCTGCACTTTAAAGACGAGTGTTGCTCAATTGTGCAAAATCATTTAAAAGAAGTGCAGAGACTGATAGGAAAACACAAGTGAAGCCACCACTCTCACTGTGCTTCCAGTTTCAGATTTCTGCCTCTGCCTGTGCTGGCACAAATTTCTTCTCTAGTTTCTGATTGCCATCAAAGACCATAATCTTAACACAAGTTGTTCAAGTGCCTGGAAGCTTTTAGCCACATTCCCAGCATCAGACTGGCAGCGATTCCCAAAATGATCCCCAGGAAATGTGTTTTGATTGTGTCATTCCATTTTTTGTGTCAGCATATTCTGTTCCTTGTAAAGCTGTTGTGATGAATGTCCAAAGGATAAGGAAATTGATGTTTTCAGGGCTGTAATGAAAAATGTTCATCCTTAATCTGCTTTGGTGTTATTTGCATAAATATAAGAATACAAGCCATGTCAAAAAATTTGATACTCTGACATTTATTCGCACGAGAGCACCTTTGCAAATTGCATCACATATTCATTTTTTAATTCTAAATTTACAGTATATATGGCAAATTATTGGTATAAGAAATGATTACATTTTTCATTGGGTCCATGACACTTTGGAGAAATGTCCCATTTTTAAGGTGAAAAGAAAGAACTCTCGCCAGAAAGCAGAAACCTGAGAATTTAAGCCTGTTATATCCAAAATAGGACATGCAGTTAAAGCCAAGAGGAAGTTCTCATAGATCATTGATGGAGCTACAATTATAAGCCAGAATTATAATAATTCATGCACTGGAAACAGGACCCACTTATTAATGATAGAAATTTTAAAAGCCATTTCCTGTTTTGTAGTTCAAAATCCAAATTTATGTTTTGACACAGGGCATCTTTGACTTGTTCCACTATATTTAAATGGTGAAGGGTAAATACAATATAATGAATGTTTTGTTCATATTCAGTTCCACAGTTCATCTCTCTCTCTCTCTCTCTCTCTCTCTCTCTGTCTCTCTCTCACCCAACCATCTGCACCTTAACACACAGGCCCCGCCCCCCACTTTTAAAATGTATCCAGCAGTCTGCCTTCTCTCACTATAGGCTCTGTCAGCTCATCACTACTGTAACTGACTGGTACATAGCTGCTATTCCATCAACAAATTCAGGAGTAAATTAATTAATTAACAGTCAAGTGGGAAAAAAGAAGAGAAGAAGAACAAGGAATAACAAGGACAGGAAGAAAATACACAAGAAGTGCTTAACAAAGAATAGAACAGATCGGAGAAGCAGAAGAGAAGCAAACGTGTGTCCGGTGCTGGTAATGAGGATGAGTCTGTTGGTTGCCTTGTCCATGTCGCTCTGTTGGGTTCTGATTGGAGCTGCAGCCCAAAGCACAAGAATGGAGAGGATAGAGAAATGTGGAATAAAATGCTCTCAGGTAAAACTCGCAATGAAGTAAAAGTAAAACCCAAATTCTTAGAGAATCTGCACTCATAGTTATCACTCTGCTACTAAATCCTGTTTCCACTGCTGTTATGTACTTACTTCTACTGCTGCTGATGTAACTTGCTGCTCCGTTTACTTGATGCTCCTGGTACTAAAGGGTGAATGAAATGTAGCCATGTCTCCAATAATTATCATTATTCACTACTACTACCACTACTACTACTATTAATAATACTAATACAGATAATATAAGTAAAAGATGCTTCCTGACCTGATTAAATTAAAACTGTATTCCAATTACTGTATCTCTGGTTGGTCATACTGTCCCATAACTACTTTACAGCACCCTAATACCTGGAATACAGTAGAACTTTAAACTATATTCCATAGCAACCAAGCAAACAACTAAAGGCTGCTGCACATTTCACAACGATTTATCAGTAAATAAAACCAACAGTAAAAAGTGATGATATTCTAATCAGGATGGGGGTGAGAGGATTTTGAGATAAACAGTTGTCGCTGGGTTTCCTTGAAGGGTATGAGCTGATGATCTAATTAGAGAGAAAATCCTCCCATGTGCATCTATAAAGCCATATTCTGAAATTGATGCCACTCTTCTGTCTCTCCTGTGTGTGTGTGTGTGTGTGTGTGTGTGTGTGTGTGTGTGTGTGTGTGTGTGAGAAATTACAGTTTAATATGAAAACTTGTAGTTATAGAGGTCACATTAGGGAAGGATGGTGTGTCATCCTTGAAAGCTCTTTCTTTACTCCTTTAAGCATTTATTCAATCATTACAGCGAAGGAGAGGAATCCACAACAGCTCAAATAATATTTGGGTGGAAAGTAGAGACGGAACATGTGCCATGTTTACTTCCCTCTCAGTGACGTGAACAGAATCTGTCACAGCTGTCACACACTTTGCAGCCAAACCTGTCACAGATGATATATAATCTAGTTCACTGACAGTGATAACATCCTTCCGTCCTGCTTGATGCACACACACACACAGAAAACACTGAAAACACCATCATGGGGTGCAGGATTACAGTCACATGTGGATGTCTGCAGGGCATGTTTCCTGATGGCTAAACAAGGATGTATTTAACCTAGCTGTGCTGGTCAGCCGAAGCAAATTGCTGTTCCTGTTCTTGTAAAAACCACACTGTTGCATCATTTACAGGTGTCTAGACATCTAACTGAAGGATTGAGATGAATTTTCAGACATACATGTAGCATAATTGAAGGCTGGTCTCCTGACTGGATCATAAGCTGTCCAAAAATCAATAACCAGTAAGAAAAATGAAATGATTTATTATGTAACTCATAAATACAGCAGCAAAATCTGGTTTCACTTGACAGAGCAATGAGGATGTAAAAATTTACCTAAGGGCTGGGAATCCCCTGTTCAAGTCATCTGTTACCCTTTTAATGGAACACCTTCAAGAACAGATTCAGGGATTAAAGTTTGTTTTACTTAAGTGCCTTTTCTCTCCTGTTATAGGGCCTTCAGTGCAAGCCCAAGCCAGAATGTGAGTATAGACGCATGCATTCAACCTGACTTCCTGATGATGTGACCAATATTAGACTTTGAAGGACAATAAAGAGATTTAAGACCAGCATATGGCACATCTTTCCACTGAAACCTGTAATCATTCATTCATTTATAACTTAGGATGACTCACCTATTATATTCAATGGAAGATTTACAATGCATGACTGTCTATTAGGATTTAGGATTTATTTGTGTGCTTTATTGAATTGTGTAGCATTAAAATCAAGCAGATTATATTTATGCAGGTATGTGGAGTACACAAAGTTCTGAGAAAGACTTACAATGCTGTCCATGATGCAGAAAGTGATGGAGGAAATGATTATGTTTTGAATAAAGGAAGACAAAAGCATGACTCACAAATCAATCCATCAAAGCTGATTTTGACCTTAAAAGGCCTGACAGCATCTTTTCAAAGCAGCAAAGCACACACAATAACCTTCTAATGCAGCATTAAAAAAAACAAACCTTTAAATGTCAGCGCATTGTTACTCAGTTATTATATGACACTGTTTTGACTGAATGGTAGCAGAGAGGCACTGGGAAGAGAAATTTCACCATTACTACATAATTGAAGTATGTGCATTGATATATCATATGTTACATGTATTTTTTTCCTCACTTGGCCCTTCACAGATATACTTCCTCCCCCATGTAAGAACCCTCCGGAAGGTTTCAGCAGCTCCTCTGTTTTCCGTGATGTCAGTCTCTCAACAGTTATGAGGTGTGAAGGAAGGCAGAAATGCTCACTGCACCTCCAAATTAGCACCAAATTACAACTCAGTGGTACGTATACGTGAGGGTAAACACACACACTGGCATGATGAATACACTTTTTAGGATGGGTGGCAATGGGTGCGTCAAATTCAGCCCTTTTTATAAAGCTTTTGACTGTGTCCCTATGGTGATGACTTTGAGTTTAGGACATTGTCAGTATTGAGAATAACAGATGGACAATAAATTTCCTGAAAATGTGAACCCAATTCAAGTAGATTTGTAAGGTCTATGGTAAATCAGTATTCCTGTACTACACCGTAGGCTTTATCGTGTGGATACTGGGTTGTTTGTGTCCACGAGGTTCCTTCCTGTTTCATGGCCATCTGTTCCTGACGTATCTCTCATTATCTATGCAGGCATGTGACATTATGCAAAGTCATGAGCTCTATATACGCTGTTTTCTCCTCTTTCATATGAACTTTATACTCCTTTGTATTCTGTGAAGAAAGATATGCACGATTAGACTGTCTTTCTTCCAATCAGGCTGGGTTTATTAAATATATATACTCAAATAAGATGTCATCTGACTCCAAGACTATTAGGAAGTTCTTTGTTAGCATTTAACGTGTTACAAGTAGCCAGTCAGAACAGAACGGGCTTTTTGGGAAGCGACAGTGTTTGGACTGTTTGCAGCAGTGGTGCAGCAAGGGAGAACAGAAATGGATGATTTTTTTTTTGTTTTTTTTTTTTGCAAGTTAAAGTAGAGCAAAGGTTTCAAAACAGACCTACTACTGAAAGTAAGAACATAAAAATCTCCATATACTCCCTTTTAACATGTAATCCAATTGGTTAACATGTAAATGTTCCAAAACAGACTCTGAAAATATCAAGTCTTATCAATTTTTATTTTATTCTACATGACCCTGTTTAAAATTTGCATTTACTGTGTGGATTGCTGTATAATTCACTTCTCAAAGCTGTGACACAATTTGTTTGACTTTTTTTATTTTTAAAACAAGGAAGCTTAAAATTCAATCTTAGGGTGTAGAAACCCACTGGGACGAGTCCTGTGGATGGTTGTCACTGATACAACACAAAAGTGCTGCCAAACTTCTTTATTTGCATCTCTATTTGCATGTTCACTTCCTGATTCCACACACACTGCTTGAACTGATATAATTTGGAGTTGCGTCACACTAGTCCAGATCGATGAGGATGGGAGTGGAGTGGGGGAAACTCTCTGATGCTATTTTCAGGTTTTGTCTACTCTGTCAATACAATGTCAAGCAAATACACATTTTTTACTTCCTGTACTTCCTGTTCTTGCACTAATTCCTCAGAGTCACTCTGTCTGTTGAGAGGAAAAGTGCGTAGAATTACTGTTTGACAGGTGAAATGTGGCTTTCTTGCACAAACTTCTGACCTTTTGCAATTTCCCCCAGAGTCCATACATGGTGTTTCCATGTGCATAGTGAGTGCAGGAATGATGGAGAGATGCCAGACCCTCAGCTTTACCACAGCATCTAGAGACAAAATGTCTGAATGGCAGGTACTTCAAAGCGTTTATTTCATCAAGAGTGTGATGTCAGAGTTTCTATTAGAGAAAATTTGTTCTGTATGTTAAAATTATAAGATGGAACAAAGTTTAAGGGACAAAATTACTGGAATATACAGTCCTAAATCATCTGCATCAATTTTGTGAGCATTAAATCGATTTTGAATCAATGTTACAATCATACAATCAATATTATGTGCACAATTCTTTGTTTTTTTTTAATCAACAGGCTCTTTGTTATAGCAACTTAAAGGACCATACCGGCGATTATGCATTTTGAGCCTAATATATTCAATTTTCATTCATGTAATGTTACTGACAATCATTTCCCAAAGCATACTACCTGGAACGGTGAATTAAAAATGTTTTTCCTACCTTCCAGACCACCACTGGTTCCAGTTCATTCTGGTACACTATTAAAATCAACTTGTTGATACTTGAAATGTTCTTGAGATAGTTAATCCATCATCACGAACTAGACTTGTATTTAAGTTTTTTGTCAAAGTTACACAATTTTAGTGTTTAAGTGCGATAAAAATCATTGAGTGAATGTATGTCTCCACCGGGGAATATAGTCCCAAAAGAAGACCTGTGTTTATGGAAAATTTTNGTGAATGTATGTCTCCACCGGGGAATATAGTCCCAAAAGAAGACCTGTGTTTATGGAAAATTTTAAACGACAGTGACTTCATCATTTTGCTGAACTGTTAGCAGGCGAAACATCAATTTTTAAGGTAGGTTGATTGCTTGAATATTTGATTTTGAAAGATTAAGAGATTTTACAAAACATCAGGGAAGCTGAAATATGGTTTTATCCTTTTTGGAAATGACTGTCAGTAACGTAAAATGTATGAAAATTGAATACAGTATATTAGGCTCAAACATACAAAATCATTGGTATGGTCCTTTAAGAGCACCTTATTTTTTATTTTTTACATAACCATAAAGGTCTAAAACTGTTCACCAAAGTCAAGTCATAAAATCATACAGTATATGAATTTGCTTTAAGTTTGGGAGGACATTTCAAGTAAATCTATCAAGAAAGAGTTATATTATAAAAGATAAAACACCTCTTTAAAGCAGAAAACTATACAGGCATATATTTATTTATCACAGCATCAACATTTCTTAGCTTAGGAGTTTTCAAACTGTGGTACGAGTACCACCAGTAGCACTTGAAGTGCCCCCTGCTGGTACACCAGATGACTCTGGAAATTCCTGCAGAGAATGAAAACAATTGAAATTTGTGGAAATTCTATTATTGTGGCAAATAGATTTAATTTGTCACAAGTTTCTCAAAGTTCAGGTTTGCTCAGAGGTGGTACTTAATTCAAAAACATTTGAGAACCACTGTCTTTGCTGAAAAGGACCAAAGCTGAGAAAAGTTGGTAGCAGTGTAGTCCAAAATCTTATTTAAATTAATTTAACATTCATACCTTTCATCTTTATGGATGTGAACTTTTATTTTTTCATTGCAACAAAGAAAAATTAGCAACCTATTCATCCCATTCACTAGATATATGCAGGACATGCGCATGGAAACAGGGCAGAAAGGAGTCAGACACCTTTTGCTATGCTTTCCCACAGTATCAGGCTATTATCTTAAACTAAAGTATGTCACGCATCATACATTTTTACGTTTGACACTAAACACTTAATGTCTCCAAACACACACACAGTAGTTTTTGTGGTTGCAGCTACAAACATGTTACAACTTGTATCTTCCATGCCCCTTTTTCCCATAGGTGCAAGTCAAGCATGATTGTTTTGACATTTCACCAAGTCAAGAAGTGCTTGTAACAGTGAAAACATTTCCCAGCTACTGCGGAATTGCTTGGACCAGAATGTACCGAATTCCAGGTGCGCCCGCCCACACACACACACACACACACACACAAACACCTCGTCACAGTCTGAAACACTAATCCACAGGTCAGGTACATTAAGGTCAAGGTAAATGATTCACAAGCTGTCCATTGTGCAGTGCGTTAGGAGGGTGTGTGAAACATTACACATGCATATTACGTGTCACTTACTCCCGTGGTTTGTTTTCCCCAAGTTTAAGTTCAATAGTTGAAGCGTACTTTGTTTTTTTTCCTGTTTTTTTCCAGAATGCAGCAGTGGAGATTTGCAACAGCATGTCCCAGAATGCATCAGTAAGTGTGTTTTCTCTGCATCTGAAGCAGGCAAAGCAGCATAATTCGTTTGAATTTTCAAATCGTTTGTGTAATATAGGTTTTATTTACACCGTTTCCTTATGTACACATGAACAAACTGAATCTTTCCATGAATTTGTCTCTCTCTCTCTCTCTCTCTCAGCTGGTCAACTGTCGTACAGTGTGAACCAGGAGAGGAAGGAGCTGAGTGTCAGTGTGTCAGACATGCTTGAAGACAAAGACTACTACCTCCGCCTGTGCCACAAGGACTTCATCTGTATGGGTGCAGGGGCCCATAAACTGGTTAGTCATTTATAGGAAATAAGACTATGAATTACATAAAGCTTTGGCAAAATGCCAAATATTAACTCAGATTTCCAGAAATGAGGATTTCTATAAAGGGACAATAGGATATTGTATTTAGAAGCACAGAGGAGAGCAAGAAAACATTAATAAGACAGTATGCAATAAAAAGTATTCACATCCTTTATATAAGAGAAAGTAAATGTATTTTAAATAAATATTAAATAAGGAAATAACAGAAGGATGGAAAGGAAGAAAAGAAATGAGGAAGGACAGGGGCAAACTTGGAAGCAAGAAGGAAGGCAAAAAGGAAAGAAGGAACACACAAAGCAAAGTAGGGAGGAACACTGAAGGGACGGAATAACAGAAACAGGAAAATAGAGATGTAGGAAGAAATGAAGTAAAGAATGAAAGTAGGAAGGGAATAAGGAAATGAGAAAGTAAGGACAGAATGAAAGAAAGCTATATTAGTGATTTGTTACTGCATTATCTCATATATGACGAGGTGAAATCTGAATCATTGTGGGGAAGACCATTTCCTGTTTCATCATGACAATGTGAGGTTAATAAAGCAAGAAAAAAAAGAGTTAGGTGTTAAAGAACTTGACCAGTCTGTACAAAACCCTGACCTCACCCCCATCCCATATCTTTGGAATGAATTGGAATGCTCTCAAGGAGCCAGGCCTTGTCTCTGATCTCTCTAATATTTATGGCTGAATGCAAATATCCCTGTGCATGTTCCAAACTTGTGACAATCAAAGAGGGTATCAGCTCCATATTAATGGCCATAGGTGTGGAATAACACCAGACAGACTTTAGTTTTGAGCAGGCATCATATAAATGTTGTGGAACAAAAGTACAAAGTCTCTTAAAAATGGAAATTTAACTACATTTACATGCACATTAAATCTTTAATTCAAATTGATTAAGGCAATAAATTTAGTTTTTTGAATGCCACATTAGATTCAAATTAGCATAAATCAGCATTGGTGCACTCAACAATTAACAATTAACAGACCAAGATGATGCAATTGCAAGTTGATTTGTTGAAGCACGTAAACGTTCCCTTATTTTACAATCGGCATTAGGAATTGCACGAGTCTTTCCTCTCCTGACGTATTTAATCAGAATTATGTACATTAATGTTTATTCCACATTTTTGCATTAAAGGACCATACCAGAAATTTTGTATGTTTGAGCCTAATACTGTATATTCAATTTTCATACGTTACATTACTGACAACCATTTCCGAAAGGATAAAATTTCAGCTTTTCAGCTACATTTCAGCTTTCCTGATATTTTGCAGAATCTCTTTATCTTTCAAAATCAAATATTCAAGCGATACACCCACCTTAAAAATTTATTTTAGCCTGCTAATAATTACACAGCCTTATGAAGTCATGGTCATTTAACTTTTTCAATAAACGCAGGTCTTCTTTTGAGACTATATTCCCCGGTGGAGACTTACATTACTCTGCGCTTTTTGTTGCGCTTAAATGCTAAAATTACGTAACTTTGAAAAAAACCTGAATATCCGTGTTGTTTGTGATAATGGATTACCTATCCCAAGAACGTTTCAAGTATCAACAAGTTGATTTTAATAGCAGAATGAACTGAAACCAATGGAGGTCTGGAAGGTAAGAAAAAAAATTAACTCTCCATTCCAGTAGTATGCTTTGAGAAATGATTGTCAGTAAGGTTACATGTATGAAAATTGAATATATTAGGCTTAAACATGCAAAATGGTCCTTTAATAGCAAATCAGACCCAAACTGAATTACAGCATGCATATAAACCTTCTGGGTGAAAAGGAACTGAAACTCATTAACTTTGCTCTTTTGTTCCCTTCTTTTGTTCTCTTTTGATCATGAAGAGGATGAGAAATGATGCTAAAGCTAGTGACTAATGCATAACTGAAACTGTAGTAGGAAATTTATGTTTCCTAAAAGAACGACAATGATGATTCATATTTGCATTTTCAGAGTGAGCCATGACTTGTCCGATCCTTTGATTGAATGTGAATCATACTATCAGTGGCGCTCTAGTAAAGCAGCAATGCAGATGCAGATACCACACACATGCCACAGAAAGAGAGAAAAATGTTATAAAGTTCGTTTACTTTCCAGATAAAAAAGGAGGAACCTGTAAAGAATGCCACCCTTCCATATTCCAGACCTTTGCCTTGCCTCTGCATTGAGGTAATGATTTCTATATACACAACCATTTTTTTTTTTTGTTTTGTTTTGTTTTTTCAGCATGTTTGTGATTTAGAATTGCTTCATTAGTAATCAGTTCCAAGCTGGGACTGATAACAGTTATTGCTAAATTCCCCACAGGGATTTTCTACAGCGACGGACGCACCCAGAGTTCAAGTGTGTCCATTCAAAGATCGTGAGTTACTTGCTTTTGTTCACTAATGTTTGAGCACGACACCTCTAAAAGCAAACAATGAGGCTCATTTAGATTTTTTTTTTTAGATTGTTAGCCACAATTTGTGATCTCTATTGTGTGATCCTTGTAGGTATAGAGGAACTATGGTTTGGGGTGACCTTTGACCCAGTGGAAGAGACATTATCATGGGAGCCCGCTTGCCCTGTTGCAGCTGTGGTAACATTATGTCAGAGAGGACGGGATGGTGTGTGTGTGGATCTGCCCCATTCTTCCCAGAGTGTTAACAGAAAAAAGGTACCAGTCTCTGAAATAACCGTATCCATCACTGATAACCAATTTTAGAAATTTTTGTTTTTCTGGCTGTTTCTGTTGAAGAATGAAATTTTAAGTTGGTGAATGTGAGTTCAGGCGCTCAATCATAAATAAGCACCCAAAAAAGGGTTTCTTTCAGATGTAGATCTAATGGTCCAGCTATGGGTCTTCAAGGGGAGCGTATCTATGTTCCCAGGGTCCTATGTTCCCCAGTTCAATATTCTATTAACACACATTAAGTATGTGTTAACAGACGTACCCTAACCCTAACCCTAACCCATTATGTGCTCTATTGTGCTATATAGAGCTGGGGAACATAGAAATTACTCTTCACCAAGAACAAGCCATATGTTATGATGTCAATTATTACTTTAAGTAGAAGTCACACACTATGGCGACAAATGACGTGTGTTTGCTGATATAATTTTGGCTACTTCAAAGGAGTGATCTTTGACTTTATAGGTCTTTCTTCACTTTTTAAGATAGGAACTTTCAGTTGTAATTTCCCTGGAATAAGCAGAATAGCGCCTCATACAGCAACACACTATCAGGAGTTACAAAGTACCTTTAACCTATTCTTGGAACATTGCGCAAAACACCTGGTGATTGGCTGACTGACTCATCTGCATAAGGCTGATGATGCTTACAGTCTGCACAATGGACAAAGTGTGAAATGGTTCAACTATCACCTGATAATGATGATGATGATGATGATGATGATTGTAACAGCAATAGTTTTTGTTGGTATCAACACATGCCCATAATCCTATGTGAGTCTGGGCTTGACCAGAACATATAAATGCTGAGGCAAGTAACTTATTAATATTAAAGGGGACATATTATACTTTTTTGTTATTTTTCCTCATTTTTATACTGTAATATATAGAAGGAGGTTTGTGCTGAATATTGCCAAAGTTGCAAAATGTGCCACAAGAAATGCATCCAGCAAGTCAAACCAATAGGTCCTGATCTGCCATGAAAGATTCATGTTTGATTCGTCCTTTACCTCCGTTCTATGTTGATGTCAACACGTAATACAGCTGGTCAGAAACACCCACAAAGTATGATAGTTGCTATAGCAACTGTCTGGTCAGCATCTAAGTTTCAGAGTCTATGGTCTATGGGAGTCTATTGGCAGCTAAGGCCTGATGCACCTGGCCAATCAAAAGCAGGTTTTTTTCAGAGGGGTGCCTTAAAGAGATAGTGCGTAAAATGGCCTGTTTTCACTTTGTGTGCACAGTGGTGCTGCAGCAGATGAGAACAGAAGTGGGTCAATGTGTGTTTGGACTCAAAAACATTACAAAGGTTTCAAAATAGAGCCTTAAATGAAAATAATAACGTGGGGATCTGTGTAATATGTCCAACTTAAAGTAAATTCTTGAATAATGGAGTTAGTTATCTGGCTGAATTAATGTTATATGACCTATTGCTAAGCAATTATTATATAAACATGGAGTTACAGTGCTGCCAATTTAAACCCATAAAACTGGTTTATTAGTGGCGTTATCTAACAGCTATGCTATGCTGCACGGATAGGAGATCCTGCATGCCTGGGAATCCTTAGAACCACTTTATTAGATGATAAATTCAAACCACGTCACTCTAAAAGGGAATTCCAGTGATGCAGAGAATGACCCATTTGAAACTGACACCATCTGACCTGAAAAAACAATCCGGCCTGAGAGCAAACAAAGCCTGGATCGCTGTAAGCCTTTTGTCAGTCCAAATTTAACAAAATAATTATCCATCCACCTCAGCGCTCTTTTGTGTTTGAGAAATATTATTTAGCATTCAGCGTCACTTATTAAATCAACATCTTTCAATCTTTCAGATAACATTTACTAAGGTGGATCCACACCCTGAGCTGTGCATGAAGGTAATAATTATCTTTCCCTCTTTGGCTCAAATAAACTGGCTAACCTTTCTTGTGCTATCATAAAATATGATGCTCATATGCAATGCATTTGGATGAAGAACTATAAACTTTTATTATCATCTGTGTTTCAGTTCTCTGCAGGCTCTCAGTCCTGGATCAGATGCCCCTTTGAGGATGGCAGATTCCAAGGTACCACTTTTTGTAATTTCATCATCATCACAGCAGCATTATTCAATTATTCCAATGCAATGTCAGCCTGTGGCTATAAACCTATTCACCAGAGCTTTTAAAGCCCTATATTGCCTATATATTATAATTATGTCACCATGTCATGAAGATGGTCATTATAATGGCTGTGCTGTAATTTCCAGCATGGGAGATGGCTGTGATAAAACAACAGGGTCAACAAGAAGTGGATCTGTTGTCACATAAACCTGCAACCTTCTCTGTGGGAGTGTGTGCCAAGTCTGGACGGTCTCACATGTGCCAGCCTAGACACACACACACTGTGCATGTGGTGAGTATCACACTGATGCTATACAATGATATATCTCCATAAAGGTGATATCTGAGGAAGACTACATGCAGCCTGAGGTGTTCTCACAGTGTGTTTGCGCTGATTGCATAGCAACTCTAACATAATAATGAACGCTGGGAACTCTTCCCAACTGCTTCCTCTAAAGCTTCACACTTTGAAAGCGTGATCAGCATTGTTAGACTTTGTGAAACATGAGACGACGCTCTGAGATTGACGCATAACGTGTCATTACTCTATCAGCACAAGTCTAAATATGGCATAATGATACGGAAGATAACATAAAATAAAGTATAAAAATATCAGATCAAACATCAATAAAACCCAAACAGAAACCATGACAACCTGTGTAACACATCTCTCTCTCTCTCTCTCTCAGGAGAAACATAACTCTGTTCACTTAACAAGGGAACTATGCAAGGCAGACTCTTGTCTCCAGGTAAGTTTGCAAAGTATAGATAGTCTGAATTTTACCTACATATTCTTGCACACTGACACACACCAGGAATTCAAAGTGCACGTTTTATTTGTACAGGTGAGGAGGCTCGACGTGAAGTATGCTGCCACAATCATTCACTGTTTTGAGAAATGTAGTAAGTATGATGTATGGGCTAATGCTCCCTCTTCTTTTCTTTTCTCTTCTCTTGGGCTCAAAAATGCAAAACTACCAGAATGGCCTTGAACATAATTTTGAATTGCAAATGGTTGCACTGCACTCCTCTTTAAACTTTACTTGAAGGTAATGGACCATGTGTTTACTGTTTTTCCTCTAAAAAATGAAAGCAGAACCATAAAATACTTTTTCTAAGTCCCATTCTGGCACCATTCTGAAAACTAAAAGGATGACTCATTGTTCCAGCATCATCTTAAGCACCGTGCCATCATATAAAACCTTTCAATATAAACACAATGCTCTGAAGAAAGTACATGATGTCATCTTTGATGGGCTTGAATTCCATGTTCTTTACACGTTATTGAAATTGGCAAAGGTTGGGAAAACTGGGTTGTGGGTAAAAGTACTCAGACAAACTGAGTTGTTCCATTTTGCTTAGAAGATAGAAAGGCTGCAGTATAACATATAACCTCTCTTCTTAGATCAATCATGGGCCGACTGGGAGGTGAGCTATGTCATTGTGCCAGCAGGTGTTTGTCTCTCTGCCATCATCTTCATCACTCTGGTGCTCCACTTACTGTTAACTGGTAGGTAGAAAATACCCATGATGTGATAATTAAAGGGTAATTGTTTCCTAAGCAGCAATTACATCTCATTGAACTTCTAAAACCACATTGTAATCCCTCAAATGGGGCTCAGTTTGCTTAGTCATCCATCTCTTCATCTCCTCACACTCAAATCACGTGTGTGTGCGTGTGTGTTTTATGCATATTGCTGATTTGGTTTTACACACATGGTGATACATGCAAAAAAAGGGCAAAACCAAGGTCACAGTGAAGCAAAGTGTGAAGAAATGAATGACTGTTCAGATTGACCGTGGACTAAAGAAAACATGCCTAAATTAAGGAATTAAAGGGTGTTTCCACTCATTTTTACCACTTCAGATTCAGTCTATTTGTCTTTACTCAGCAATTGAAAACTCTTATCAAGGTTTTTGGGGCTGTAGAGGAAAACTGAGCCCTCACCCTGATGTCACACAGAGAACATCCCATAAACTGAATTCGATGGGTAAAATCAGTGGATTCCCCTTTTAATAATATTCAAGCTATTTGATTATATGAAACAAACAGCCAAGAGCAGTATGTTTGATTTTACTTCACCAAATAGTAGAAGAAACTGTCAACTTATGATCCTGAAATTGACCTTTTTTGCAATTTGTGACATCACTAATTGCTACTATTCGCTCAGTAATGGCTTCATGCACATTACATATGTCTAAATGTCAATTCAGTCTCTTTACAAAATTTTGCTAAATTACACTGAATAAAGATATCTTTAGAATTACATAACTTATCCATCCTATACTGATATTTCTTTTCACGATAAACAACTGCCCTGTTGTAGCAACTCAACAGTTATGACATTTATTTTAGTGTAATATTACAGGCGGTGTCATTTGAATAGCAGTAAAATATTATGGTTTCGTCTGTACATCATATGCAGTTGTTCTCCAAATAAGGAAGAGATTTGTTACACAGCACTTCACACACACACACACACACACACACACACACACACACACACTAGCACTAGTTGTCGTCGTGATGCTTTATTGTCTTAAAAGCGCAAACTCCCATGTGAAAAAGAGCCATTATTACCCTCCTTCATGCCTGATAAAAACCTATAAAATATTATTTCTGACATTACTGTGGTTTAATCGGGTACAAACCTGTCATCAAAAGTAATTCTACCCTTATTTTATATCTAAAACCCACAGCCTGGACGGTGAAGTTTTCATTGTAGTTGCCTAGTTGCCTTATTCATACATGCATCTTGTAACACACACATTTGCAATGTTCTTTGAGGCCACAGAACATTAGGAAATTAAAAGATTAAAGGTTACACAGTTTATTGTTGGAAAATGTACAAAATTGAAGGTGACATAACTATATTTAGTTTTATATGATTATATAAAGATATACTTCTCAGAATCATAAAGTCAGCACTCAATGAAAGCTGGTAGCTCAGTTCCATATATGAAGTAAGACTTCCACTTTTCCGTTTTATAGTACAATGTAATGTACAAACACAAAGTGTTTATAGTACAATGTAATGCGTAAACATGAAGTTGCAAATGCGTCAATGAAAATCAGCCGGTCATTGTGCTGGTTTATTTCCTCTCTGATTCCTTTGTAATTCCTTTGTATTTAGTTTATCAAAGGAAGAGGAACCAAACAGCAAAAAAAGGCCAGAGTATCTCCGAAAAGCAAACAGGTAAGATCCTTAAATGACTTTGGTGACATTTGCTGTCGTATACATCTCATCATCCTGATTAAATTTTAATTTTATCCGGTGTTGTTGCAGATCCTGTTCCAGACTGCTTGGTCCCTGTTTTCCAAAGCAGCTCCATTCTCCACAGAGACCTTCATTCCCGATTCACCTCAGTTTGGGAACTTTGAGAAAACCAATTTACTCTCTGTTTGACCACTGAAATATTCTCAGGTCAAAGCATTACATACATGTGCCATAAATTCTGAAGATGTTACACATAAGTTCTCTGTGGAATGCAGCAGATGATGTTTATAATGCATTTTGTTACATGTGCACGTCTGTGTGTGTTTGTTGTAGTGCATGTTCATTAAAATATTCACATTGCAGCTGAAATGCCAGAGCTTTACTAAAATGTATATTTTCAATTAAAAAAATGATAAAAATTAATTAAAAAAAAAAATTTAAGGTGCTGAGTTTCTTTATGGCACATTTCATTTGCTAATGAACGAATAAAGTAACCGCTGTGAGGTTTTATGAGTTTAATAAAAGCTTGAATGTAAAGGCTAAATTAAAGGACCATACCAGTAATTTTGCAATAAATACTACCTGCGCACACATTTTCTACAGCCAACCATTTTCCAAAATATAAATCCATAAATCCATTGGCTGCTATGATGCCACAGCCAATTTGGCAAAGAATTATGGGGTGTAAACCACTGTGGAGCCCACACTAGGGAAAGACCACATCGGGGCACTCTTAATCCTGACTTGAGGAAAGTCTGCTGCAGGAAGCACCTTTGTGACCCCCAAACTGACAAAAAGGATACCCTATGGTGAAGATTCAACTCAGTTTTGCAGAGGGTCTACAATCCTGCAATCTTTTCAACTCATCAACCCATATCTCAGGCAGCAGAATGGCCTTTATACCTCTGTAATGTACGCCTTCCCTTCAGAATTCATAAAATGACCTCTGGAACCTGAGAGATACTAAAAATAAATACTCAGTACGACTCAGTTGTGCAGCTGCTGTTCTCATCAGCTGCTTTACAACATGATCAGACACCATAAATCAGAATCAACAATGGAACCCAACAAAAGCAGAACATCGTGAACTTTGTTTGACTGGTATAGAGAAGCTTTCTTGCGTGGTTTTGTTTTGGAAGGTGTTTTTGCTATTTTGTCCACACCCTTAAGAGGCTTTCCATCAGTTCGACAGGAACATTGACATCTCAGCATAACAAGAGGATTCCCACAAGGAAGTCTCTACTGGAAGTCCCACTTGTTTGCCGATCTGCTTTAACAGGCTTTGGCAGGCTGCTGCTGTACGCTGTTATTCTTACCTTCATTATTCTCTGCTTTTTGTGTGTATATTTCTTAAATTCAAATAATCCTTCCAGTGTGATCTTACAACTGGAGTGATTATTGGTAGAGCAAAAAAAAAAAAGCTGGTTTGGNTTTTTTTTTTTTTTTTTTACAGGAAGCGAGTGATCACTTTATATGGCCTGCAGCAGAGAAATGAGGTAATAATAAATGCAGAAGCACCTTAAAGCTACAAATAACTGAGGGAGTGTGTGGTTTGGAAGATGACAAGATAGCTATGTTTAGGCAATACTGAATTTATCATGTTTTGCAATATCTTTCAGCCATTTTTTTGATAATTTTGTCAGTTTTTCAAAAGATATGATTATATATGTCATAATAATCTATCAGCAGATGCATTTGATACTGATTTGTATGCAGATACAGTGAGACTGAGTTAGGGTTAGCTGGCCAGGGTTAGAGTTAGGGTTTACAGTCAGGGTTTAGGGTTATGTAGGCTGACCAGATTTAGCCCCTGGATGTTGCAGTATGTGTATGTGTGTGTGTGTGTGTGTGTGTGTGTGTGTGTGTGTGTTTGTGTGTGATCACTGTGGTTGAGTTAGCTGCTGCTTTGAAACAACCGGGCGCCTTCGGAAGTGATAGTGTACCACTGTATCACAATCTACCTTGTTGCCTTGTGTTGATGAGTCCCCCCAAAATTTAAATTTACTTAAAGGACCATACTGGCCATTTTGCATGTTTGAGCCTAATATATTCAATTTTCATACAGGTAGGGTTACTGACAAAGCATCCTGCTGGAACGGTGAATTAAAATGTTTTTCCTACCTCCCAGACCGCCAATGGTTTCAGTTCATTCTGGTACGCTATTAAAATCAACTTGTTGATACTTAAAACGTTCTTGGAATAGATAATCATTGTGTATAACACATGTATTCAGGTTTTTCCGAAGTTATGTAATTTCAGCATTTAAGCGCAATAAAAAGTGCGGGGTGATCTGAAAATGCTTCCTAGTGTAGCATTCAAGTGCTGTAATGAAGAACTGATAATGGGCCAGTCTTTCTGTTGATTCCTTTAGACCTATCATGTGTTTTTGCTTTGTCCAAACCAATATCAGATCAGCAGTTTACACCTGAGTTAACCATACAGGCTCTGGAATAAATGCTCCTAAGAGTGTGCAATTAGAGCAATCTTATAAGTTCACTACAAGTCATACTGTAATTATGAGATGAGTTGCTCTAATCCGCTAACCCTAACCTCTAACCCTAACCATGTTGTAGCACTACCTTCACCAGGTTTTGCACCCCTGCGATGCAAACAGTGTGATAAAACCTGGTGAAACGCTACGACGAGCATGGAATAAAAGTTATGTGAGCAGGCATCTACAGAGCTGAATATTTTCTCGCTCTCCTGCACGCTCCTGTCTATCTCCATCTCTGACTATCTCTCTGTCATTCACACACTGTCTCACACACACACACAATATATACACAAGAAACGGAAAACTGTCACGATTTTTACAATGTCTGAGCATCCTTGTGACACTTCATGCCACATTCCCTATTAGTTGGTTTAAAGATACGTTTTGTAGCTGCAGATTTCGGTCTTAAATTTATGACTGAGCGCTAAATTTCTTCATGTTTATCTCAGGATCGTTATCTTTCCCCAAATCTCAGGTCCATTCCTTCCCACTGATTCATACCCAGTGATCTGACTCAGAGAGAGAGCAGGAATTCTCTTACCCAATATTATGCACATTTGGGAATAAGACATTGTGAGTCGTGCCCTTGAGTCATTGTTGATGAAATTCCCAGTTGTGTGTGAATGTTGTGAGGTAATATCACATCACAGATCTGCCATGGGTGACAACCGCCTCACTCAGCAAAGATTGTAACAGTCTCTTAGTTCATCCCGAGCTTAAAGAAGGGCTAAAGGGATAAAGCCTGATTTTGAGTCTGATTGGATCCAGTCAGGCTCATGGTCAGGGTGGAATATTGTCCAGTATGAGTAAGCCAGTGGGAGCTCAAGCAAAAGATGTGAAGAAGAACAGAAAAAAGGAAAAAAAAAAAAAAAAAANCTTTCTGCTTCACTTTTTTTTTTTTTTTAATAACTAGTTACGAATGTTACAACCTTCCTTTGAAGCAGTAAAAGTTTTTTTTTGTAACAATTTCCAGAACAAATTTCATTAAGTCTGAAGCTTGTCTGAGGATTATTAAAGGCCATCCCTTGCAACGCAAAGGGACACGTTTTGAAATTGTACCCGTCATTAGCCTTGACTTTTGACTTGTCACTGCAGGCTGGAAAGTAGCCAGACATAAAGGACATCTGGAAATAAGGAAACTGGCTCCAAAACAAATCTCATTTAGCAGCTCTCCTTCTCTCTGTCCAGCAGTTTTTACTGTCCTGCCTACATCTCTCAGCAGCTCTTTGAACTAACTCTCCCGAAACACAATTCCCCTGCTTTACATAGGCAAATGATCCTTTCAGCAGCAGAGAGAGAGCCAAAGCCCGTGTGCATCCATTACCCTGCGATCAGGCTTTGCCAGACGAGGAACTCTGCTTCCTGTAAAAATATAAATGGGTCACTCTTTTGATGCAGGAATGATAGAACACATTTCCTTGTTAGATTGCTTTTGAATGTGAGTGAGCATATGTAAACTCCAAATAAAAGCAAACAATGAGCTCTCAGAAATTTTGCAATCATCACTTCATGGGAAGGAGGAATTTTCACAGGAAGCGAGGACACACCGATAAGGAGTATCCAATACTGTAATTTGTAACCTGTCATATGCAAAATTTACTCATGCAGACTGAATAAATTTACAGAATCTCAATTGGGTTCTATTTAAATTTTCTTCAACGCACATTGAAAAAGCTGGCCAGTGTCCCCGACCCCCACTTTAAATGGTGTTACCATCTGCTAAAACTACTCTCTGCTATTACATCATTATTATTTCAATATTTCTACTGTGATTTCAACATTCAACTTGACAAACATGACAATGTTCCTCTAAAAAATGAATGTGATCACTAAAATTGAAGTATTATCAGAGTGAATACTCATTTTCCTGTCAGTTTTTGAACAGATAGCCAAAGCGGTTCTTATTGTAGCAGATGGAGAAAGAGATCATGTGATAATTTTTTTTTAATCCAGAACCTCCAGCTCCAAAATATTATAGTGTAATAACTGAAAAAGGAGTGGTAATATATTACTGTAATATATAATGTCTCCTTCCCCTCAAACATTTCTTCTTTTCCATAAACTGCATGCACACGTGGAAAACTTCCTCATAGTTGGAAGGAAATTAATTCCTCTGCCATGAATCATAAAAGATATCCGATGGTGTTTAAAGGCAACAAAAATAACCTTTAATGGCATGGAAGAACACTTTAATCTGGTCTGTCATTATTACAAAGCATCAATTAATCATGATGACTCAGCAGAAAACCCTTAATGGAATCAGTTATCAGTTTGTGCTTTGATCCAGACCCAATTTGGACAAAGTGTTTTATCACTTTTCCTTCAAAACATGACCATAAACTAATAATTTTCTGGTATAATTTATGTGATGTATTTTCCCTTGTATGACAGCATGGAGGGAGACTGCATCTTATGGTGAGACTGCATCTTCATGTAAAGAAAGGAATGACCAAACAAACAAACAAGTGAAGAAAGAGCAAATGAACAAACCAGCAAAGCCGAGGAAGGAAGGAAGAATGAGAAAGCAGAAAGAGAGAAAAGAAAGAAAAGAGACAGGAAAAGAAGGAAAGGAAAAGAAAATGAAAGAAGAAACTAACGGAGAAGGTAGCAAAGAAAGAGAATGAATCCAAGCAATAATCACAGACACAATCTAAAAACACAAAATGAGCCAGATTCTTACAGTGTATGAAACACAGATGAATGCTGTGTTGCAGAAATTAAAACGTCACAATGTAATTAGTCGTGTAAAGTTGACAGAAGTGCAGGAATCAGTGGATTATTCTGCTCTGTGGTGAATCCACCATCTTTCAATGAAAGCTCAGACTGACAAAAACAGCTTTTCTTTATTAACCGGAAATTACCTGTATGTGGGACTTTCCTTCCAGTTGTTGATTTTTTTTTTTTTTACTTTTCTGGACTGCTACATGAGAACCCTGACTGAAGCTGGAATCTGAATGTATCATATCAGCGTCATCTGATCTGCCAACCATAATAATACTCAGCAATGCTGAGCTCATAGTGTGATGTCAGAGTATCTGGCAGAGCAGGAAGTGATGTCACACAGCACACTGTAAAAAATTAAAGCTGGATATGGTGAGACTTTTGACAAGTCTAACAGCCATACAAGAAAATAAATGTAATTCCTTATTTGCCATTTGAAAACAGAGACACAAAATTATTACCACTAAAAAAATAAATAAATAAATAACCAGGTTTGGTGAAGACTGCACACTTTTTAGTATTTAAAATTAAACTTTATATGAGTTTTTCCCCATCCTCCTAAATCACCATATAACGTTTTAGATACAGAACAAAGAAAAAATGGGTTTAAAATGTGCTAAAATTATCAGCACATTATTCTTATGATGATAATGATGATGATGATGATGATGATGAGAGTGAATAGACAGTGACTGTGTATGTCAAATACATGATGAACAGTGCCATCTACAGGCCAGTTTAGGAGAAGCATTTTAATTTGTGTCTTGAAAGTCAGATAAGTGAAACATTAGCTGCTGGCTGATATTATTATTATTATTTTGTTAATATGGTTGAACATTAGGTTACCAGATGCAGACAGCACAGAGGGAACATCAGGCCCTAATGCGGTCTTTGGCATGATTTCTATCATGATTTCTGGGATTTCTTTTGTACTTGTCTCAATTATAGTGATAAAATGGCAAAAATCAAACTCAAGCTTATGATGAAGATTAGAAAGTGCAGCATGTAAACATTTAGTGGTAGGACATAGATCTTGAAAACATATGTACATACACATACGTAATTCAAATCAGTTCAAATCAGTTACCTATGACTTAATTTTTGCATTTTATTGGTGCTGGATTACAAACAGGAAAAATATATTCCTTGTGTTTCTGGTTACACAAAAGCATTATAAATGCGAGAGAAATTTTCCCAGCATGAGAAACTTGTCTTTAAACTGCTCCGCAGTTCTATAACTGACTGGGGAGAAAAATTTGAAGGCGTCCCAATAAAAATTTTCATTGCATTAGGAGGTTTAGCACCTTTAAATATTCCTAGAGTGCACCACAACGGACCACATGTAAGTATTACACCACCAAATATTTAATATTGTAGCAGTGTTGATTATTTTTTTCAGTGGACACATCAGAAAATGTGTTGTAATGTTCCTTTTCTGTTGCCTCTGAATTGTGCTGCAAGTAATTAACCAATCAGTGTCATTTTCACTGAATCACAAATCAAATCGCTGGACACATATCTAATTCTCCTGTTGCTTTCCCTTAGATTAGCCACAAGGTGGCAGTGTTGACCATGATTTCTCTTCATGCAGAGTTGTTTGTGCTCATGACAGACAATGTCAGCAATTATTGAGAAAATTAGGAATTTAATAGGAGAAGCCAAACTAAATGTATTTCATGAGGGTGGAAAATATTAAGCGATAGGTTGCTCTATACATATATATCTGAACTGTAGTTGAGCAAGGCATTAAACCCCAACAGGGCTGTTTATTTGTTTGCCATATTTTTTTTTTTGACATTTCCCAGAATGCCTTTTGATAATCTGCAGAAAACAGCTGTGGGTTTGACTTAAACTACAGGTGGATGCATTTTGATAGCAATCCTTTCAAGAATTGATTATTGATTGATTTCTCAGTGTATAATTGGTGAACACTGATACAAAAGAAGAAGCCCTGGCTTGCTGATCTTTGATATTTTAAACCGATGACATATGCTCCACATAGCTAATTGTCGACGTGGTGGAAATATCTCAACATGACATCACGTCATCCAGGCTTTGCCTTTTATCTACATGGATCAGGAAAAACCACAATGAAACTACAAAACTGTCCAGGAATGCAGGGCACATCTCCAACAGCAGATTTTTTTTTCAAGTGTCTTAAAGGTGTTTTGGGGATGTGGATTTTTCATCTGACTTAAGCACCGTGCCTCTCTTTTTATTTGTCTCTATCTCTGTCTGTCTGTCTCTGTTCTTGAGCCCCATGGGGGTGAAAGAATGGCAAACACGGAGCCCAGAGACAACAGCTAGGGATGAGCTAGTCCGTGTTGTGTGGCATTCCAGACATTCCGACGGGGTGTTGTTCCCAGCCGGGCTAATCGGTGAGCGCCGGTGCAACGCTCACACTGGGGCTTTATGCTAAACAAACAAACACGGGCCTGTAGAGTCGCAGAGTGGAAATTTGATGTCAAATAGTCCACTATGCACACACACGTAGAGGTATGCATGTATTCCCGGAAACACAGAAACACACACATACGGGGTAAAACTAGGGCAAAGGTTAAATGTTCAAGGGTGAAACAGAAAAGGGGGGAAGATGAGAGGTTTCTAGTAAAAAAAAAAAATGAAGAGACAAGTAAATGAGAGGTTGAAACGGAGAAAGGTAAAGAATCTCCTGCAGATGATGAGATGAAGGATGGGATTAGTGAACTCAGAGCCCAGAGAAAAGATGACCAGCTTATCAAGGGAAGAGAAAAGTGCATGTTGGTGGGTCCTGCTGATGAGAATGGGAAAAGCTCTCTCACACACACACACAGACCTCTTTGTTCCTTTGTGAGTCATTCTAGAAAGGGCACAGCTGTAAACAGTCGAGATCAGTCCATTAGGCCCTGAGGTGCCGGAGCTCCAGTGTTGACTGTGTATCCGGAAAGAAACGGCAAGCTTGAGTCATCAATAAACAGAGCAGTCAGATGTGTGTGTGTGTGTGTGTGTGTGTGTGTGTGGCGTGTGTTTGTGTGTGTTGGGGCATAATAGGAGATGGAGAGAGGGGGAGTGCAGGGTTTAGGAGGATAATGGCGCAGAGTAGCACAGGGCGATGATCTAATGCCTCTCCCAGCTGGCAAACAAGGCCTTTTCCATGGGCTCCTATCTCTCTCTCTCTCTCTCTCGCTCTGTCACCCCTCTGTCGCTCCAGATCCCTCCCTTTCTCTTTCCAACTCTCTCCTAACTCTTTCCCGCTCCCCTCGGTGTTTATAGAGAAGTATTTTGTGGTGGCGGCAGTTTTTTCCATCCCTTGCTCCTCTGTAAATGCCTCGATTCAAGGCGAGGGGATGTGTGATTGTGTGTGTGCGTGCACTCCACTCCTCCCTAACACACACATATGCCACAAACCTAATCTTTAGATTTACTCCTAACCTTTTAATTAGGCAGGACTTTGGTCATATCTTCAGATCACGCAATAAATGCCAGGTCACCTCTACCGCCATCCGCCAAAGAAGCCCTGGGCTAGCTGACCTCTGTGGAGTCACCGGCCTTTGTCGGCTTCGTTGACCTCTGACCTGCCCTGACCCTGGCACATGCCAAGCCTCTTCGAGCTCCCACCCCTCCCCTTGGTTGTGTTTGTTGTCACGTTAAGGCCATGTGAGCAGCAATCGGCCCTTAGCAACCCTCCCCCACCACATGCATACACGCACATGCTTAGAGTCCATCTGTTGGAAGGCAACCTGTGACCCTTGACCTTTTCAGAGATGAGGTCAGGGTGCGTGCCGATCAGCCAGCTGTGGAGGTTGATTTGGGACACGGACAGGTGGAGCAGCGGTACAGTGCTGAAGTAGTAAAAGGCTACAAAACAATGGAAGCAGCAGCACAAAGAGCACACACACTCAGCACAAATGCTGCAGAGTCACAATATGGCCGACAACGCTTCACAATTACTCTGACGCCGGGGAAATGTGACATCTTTTCACTGCTTAGCATTGACGACAAATATCTTAATTACCACGGTTTTGCAGTTCATGTGAAGGTTGTTGTTGGTTATGCAATCGCAGCACAAACTTGACAAAGACGCGTTGAAGGTTTTTCGCGCGAGCCACCAAACATTTTGATTCAGTCTTTGCTGCGTTAAAAGCTTGGTCGAATCGCACCGCTGCTGTATTCCCTGCAAGAGCCGGGATTGGCTGAAAAGAAGGATACGATGGAAGCAGAAACTGGTTTTCTGCAGGGGGTGGTTAGAATGTATATGTGTGTGTATGTGTGTGTGTGTGTAGTGGCCACCCCCACTGTGTGCTAAGCAGAGAGGGTGGGGGTAATATAAGAGGCTGTGGCTAGATGACTGCCAGGCCTTCCCTGCAGTTCTACAAGCTCCCCACTTGTCAGGATTTGGGTGATAATAAGCATGTATGTATGTGTGTGTGTGTGTGTGTGTGTGTGCATGCATATTCTTGGCACAGGAACTGGCATGGCTTCAGAGGGATCTGCCAAGCCCCCATGCACAATGGCATTTGTTGGTACAGGTCCACTGCACCATGCCACAGTCTTATTCTATGCAAGATACCAGGATCCCATTAAAGAAAGATAAGTGTGTGAGTGTGTTAGTGAATGAGTGAGTGTGTGTGTGTGTGTGTGTGTGTCTTAAGGGAGGGGTGGGCGCTAATAACCATGTATGTAAGAAAGATGGGTAAAAATAAAGGGAGAGGAAGAGAAAGTGGTTGGCAACAAAGAGAAAGATGAAAAGTGAGAGTGATAATTAGAGACAGAGAGAGAGAGAGAGAGAGAGAGAGAGAGAGAGAGCGCACAGACACACACACACTCTTCATACGAGCTTGTATTAAAATCTATCCAGGCTTCTACTTTTTCATGCATTTCAAGTAATACCAGCATTCATTCTGTTCTCATTTTTGAAGAGAAGGATTTGTCGGATTTTACTTTTTTCCATAAAATCTATCAATTCCTGTCAACGACACGAGAAAAAAATTCCAAAAAATGATTTGGAAACAGCTTACATGACTTACAAAACAATATTTTCGCACTTCTTAGACATCCAGGATGGATATATGCACTGGAGCCGCATGATTCACGACATATGAATTGCACAAGTGTTTTTTGCGAGCATAAAAAAAAAAAAAAAANAAAAAAAAAAAAAAAAGATAAATGATGGATTTTCCCTTTAAGGCTGACTAAACTTTTGCATTACACAGATGAGCTCTTGTAGGAAAATTGAGGCTGTGACTCAGCTTGGGCCTCATCCAGCATTCCAGACCTTACAGGATCGGAATATATGCTGCGCTGTACTGGAGGGAAGCCACCATATACACACACACACACACACACGCACACACACGCACACACACGCACACACACACACACACACACACACACTACAGTTATACTGCAGCAGCAGAGGAATGGCCCGTGAATTCAACAGCCTTTAAGTAGAAAATGATAATAAAAAAAAGGAAAACCTCAGCATTGTTTTGCTGTATACCTCTGCAGCAATGTCTTTCATCATTGCCGCGTATCCATATGTTGGCCTATATTCCAGCCTCTGCCCTCTCACATATAAAGCTCCCAGGAGAATTCAATTCCGCTGTAATCAGGATGGTTGGACCCCCCCCTCCCCGAGCCTTTATTATTCTTGTCACCTTAGGGGCCCGATCTGGCCCCATTGGCCCTCAGAACTTTCTGAGGCGTAAATCCCAAGGGAGCGCTGCTTCGGCTGTGACATATATGCATGTGAGAATTCTGTGATATTTGAACGATTTCGAATATTATTTGCGAATGCTTGGCGTATTAGCGCCATAGAAGACGGAAAAAAGAGGGGGNCGATTTCGAATATTATTTGCGAATGCTTGGCGTATTAGCGCCATAGAAGACGGAAAAAAGAGGGGGTATTATTTCAAGTTTTAAAACTTGAAAATTTGCCAGTTTAAAAGTCTGTATACTTATGATAATTTGATGATTTTGCACTAAAAGCACTTATTTCTTTATTGCTAAATCCGATGAAAAATATAATTTAATAAGGTCATGTACTTGCAAAAAACCTCACAAATTTGCAAGTTTGAAAACTTGAAATAATACCCCCCTCTTTTTTTTCTTCTTATATGGCCCTAACACACTATTGACCNAACTTGAAATAATACCCCCCTCTTTTTTTTCTTCTTATATGGCCCTAACACACTATTGACCATACACTCCCGTTTTTCCCATATTTTTATGCCCTCTCCTGCCATGCTCCCGTTTGGTCATTTCACCCGTAAATCTTGTGTATTTTAACAGTTATGCAGAATCATAATCAGTTCAATCAAGTTGTTTCAGTCATTATGTGGCACCCCCCCGGTGGGGCGTGCTTGCCAGGGGAGACATGAAGCCAAGCGGGACNTCATTATGTGGCACCCCCCCGGTGGGGCGTGCTTGCCAGGGGAGACATGAAGCCAAGCGGGACAAAAGCTTTCAATGAGAGAACAAGATTGGGTCGGGTCAGGCCCTGGGAGGTGGGGATGAGAGAATGAGATCAGGCTGGTCCAGGGGNAGGGTGGTGGTTTTTGGTGGAGGGGGTTCATGTCCCAGAAAATGTCCTGTATTTTCAAAGCTCACTGTTGACAGGTATGATGTGCATATTTAGGCCAACTGGTGATCACGTTTGGCCTCTCAGTGTGTTTCTACATGTGTGATGTTCCTCTGGGGTGGGGNCTCTCAGCACGGACATCACAGCAGCCTTGAGGGTGAATGCCCTATAATTATACTACAACACCCAGGGGGCCGTGGGACTAACCCACTAATGCCACAGCACCTGATGGACTGCTGGTAATTGCCACTTTGGAGGGACAGAGGTTTGGGAGGAAGGGCAAACGGTAAACGAGGTTACACCCAGACACCTTCAGCGATGCTGAGGCAACATTTTCCATAGATCTGAACACGCTGCCTATCAGCTACGCCTCACACTTTTTTTTTTTTAGCTTTCTCTGTCTTCTGTGTCTTTGTTGCTCACTTTGCCACCTTTAATCACACCGTCTCCTGTCCTAGATGTCAAGAATGAATGAATAGCTGCCCTGTAATGGAAGACACACACACACACACACACACACACACACACGCTGGGCAACCTATTCTAAGACTGATCCACAATTCATCTAGTTGTCAATCACAAGCAAAGACGGGCTGTCTCCTTCTGCCAGAGGAACAATACATCACGACACAAAGAGCCAGACACTTGTTACCAGTCTCTCTCTCTCTCTCTCCACTGTGTATTTTATATAATTTTTTTTTTTCCATATTTCAATTCTCTGAATGCCCTGATTCAGATGATGAGAGTGTGTTCGTAAGTGTTCCTTAGTGTGTGTGTGTGCATGAGTCAGTCAGTCACCCCCCC
>VXCM01002843.1:23684-44409 GCA_014773175.1 Lucifuga dentata | reverse complement strand
CTCTCTCGGCACCCTGTCACATGCTTTCTCTAGATCTACAAAGGCACAATGCAGCTCCCTCTGACCCACAGGCTGAAACACAAACTCATTCATTCACAAATTCATCTCAAGTTAGGTGAATTGGAAACTCTTAGGTGAATTGGAAACTCTAAATTCATGGTGAATTTAGAGTTTCCAATTCACCTAACCTACATGTCTTTGGAGGAAACCAGAGCACCTGGAGGAAACCCACGCAGACACAGGAGAACATGCAAACTCCACACAGAAAGGACCCAGTCGGATTCAAACCCAGGACTTTCTCACTGTGAGGCAACAGAGCTAACCGCCAAGCCACCGTGCCACCCTGTAGATATCAAATTTATCAAACTAGTGCAGTGCCTGTTCAAAACATGCCTGTTCAGAATGGGCTGGGCTTTATGGTGAGCGCTGCAGCCTGCCATAATATAGTTCTGCACGTCCTCGTGAGCTAGCTTTGTCTTTGTTTGCTGTATGGGGTCGGGTTGAGAATGTGGCACTGGACTAGAGCATATGCTGCTGTGCCTGGAGCGTATCCTGTTGCATGGACTACTTTTTACTGGCACAGCTCAATTTGAGAACCGCTCATCTAAAAATACTTCACATGTGACGCTGCATGTCCTTGGGTCCTGAGTAATAAATCTGCCATATATCAACTTCATACAGTGCCGGGTTCTAGAAATGTTGGTGCCACAGACAGAGAATTGTGCCTTTATAGTTAGATACTAAATTGGTGATTTCCAACCAATGAAACTACAGATATGAAGAAACCTCGTTATTTCTGTCATAATTATTACCCTCGCCAAGGAGGTTATGTGATTACTGACATTCCTGTTCATTTGATTGTTAGCAAGATTCTCAAAAAGCTATGAAAAAATTTGGATGAAATAATGTCAAGAGGAAAAAGCGATTACATTTTGGAGGTGAAACTACATTGGTCAAACTGATAGTGGTGCTTAACAACCACTTTTGAACCATAAGTCATAGAATCAAAATTCTTTTAAATGTATTTCTAGGGCATGTTCTTGGGCATCTATTTCTTGGGAAATAGGCCAAGAACAGTCCAACTGGTAAGATTATCCATCCTTTTGAATTTTCTCTGAATTTTGTCTGAAACCATTTGAGCTCAAAATGCTGCAGTAACCAAACTTACCAGATAGGTTCAAAAGCTCAGCCACTACTCAGGCAAAAAAACAATAAATAAAATAAACTAAATGGCCTGCTGGTGGCGCTTCACATTTTGGCCTGTAACTATCAGACCATAACTAATAGAACCCACATTCTTTTTTTTTTTACAGGGTTTCGTGGGTCTATACGCATCCAACCATATAGACCACACCCATTTTCACCTGACTAGATCTTCTGCCATTTTTAACTTTTTTTCTAAAACAGTTTTTTCATAATTCCTCCTATAATTTTGGCTCAATTGACACAAAATGTTGGATTTAGAATGTCTGGACCAAGCTGGGACAAAAAAGTTATTTCTTTGTGTTTTGCTATTCCTCACCATTTTTGTTAAAGTTGTGACCCTATAAACTCCCTGCTGGAGGTTTGTGCTTTGAGTGCCTTCTTATGAGTAATATTCACTAAGTTAATTTTGTTTCTTTCCTTCGGTGACTTTAAATATAGATGCTATTGTTGTTTGTTTGCTTAGTACCACATTTAAAGAATTTATCGTTGAAACCAAATGGCTTTATTAATGGCTAATGACTCATTTATTAATGCTTTTTTGAACAGCAATAAGACATTAATCAGAAGAGCTTTCGGCTCCATTTACACCTGTCATTCAAATGTGAGGAAAGACGCATGTAAAAAAAAAAAAAAAAAANTAAAAAAAAAAAAAAAAAGATTTATCATGCAAATTCATTTTAGAGTGATACTGCAGACATTATCTTCTGAATCTACATTTTATCCATAACTGTTGAAAATAGTTGAATCAGCATCATCTTAGCTACACATTGGTGGTAGTTGTATGTTATTACAGTTACAAAATATATACTCTGTATATACAGAGTATACTTTGATCTAGATCAATACCTGCATCTGGGCTAAATTACATTTGTTGATATTGTATCTCAGGACACACATGCCTATCTTTTTCATTAAGATGGATGTCCTTATTTTTTTGAGAAATAGGCAAAAATGTTGACAAAGGTACTATTTTGTGGTGTTAAAGGAATTGAAAGGAAATCCTGTATCTGAATCCCGATCTGCATCAAAATCTAATCAGCTCTTCTGTGACCCAAGTCTCACCTTATCTGCAAACTTCCATCTAAATTCTTCTGTTGCTGTTTTTTTTTTTTTTTTTTTTTTTTGTTTAAGATATGCTAACAGACACACAAACGCAGATGGTGACATAACCTCTTTGGTGAAGGTAAAAATAGAGAAAATGGAAATGGAAATCTCACTGCCCACATGTCACTGAGCAAAAAAAAAACCTTTCTGATTCAGGAAACCAAGAACGAGTGTTAATGTTCTGGGATTCTTTCCATTCCTATGACCTCATTAAAAAAAACAAATTGGAAGTCTAACTTGCAAATTCAGGCTTCTCCTCCTCCTGTGTTATCCTTCGACTGAGTTTTTGCTACAACAATTACAATGTCGTAAACACTGTCTAAGAGCAAGACAAATGTCTAAGAGTATTTTCATCTTTTTTTTTTTTTTTTTTTTTGGTCATCGGCTTCAAACTCCTAAGAAATTTCCATAGAATAATAACTTTATTGTCCACCGAGGTGGACATTTATCTTTGGCTTCACAGGTGGTACAGTGTAAAAACAACATTAACTAGACAAGCACAGAAAATTAGAATAGGTAAGTCAATGAAGTGGCAAAATAAAGTAAAACATTTGATCTTTAACACAAACAATGTGGAATGAATAAGGGCCTTAAAATCAAGACTGGATTTGCATAGCAGCATTCCAATCAATCCAAATTTAAAATCCTCAAGAGTTCAATAAGGCAACAGCAGTTGGAATTAAAGACCTCTTATATATGTTCTTAGAGGCTCTAGGAACCTGATAACTCCATCCTGAAGGGAGCAGTTCAAATTCATAGTACAGTGGATGCAAATGATCAGAAGATTTATCTGATGGGCCTTCTGTCTGGCTGCTTTTCAACTGTTTCTGTGGTCCTCCAATAATTTTGCTGCCATATTTACAATTTACCTCTGCTCTTGGCCCCTAGACTCCCATACCATGATGTCAGATTGAAGGAGATTAAACTGTCTGACATCAAAGAGGCAAAGTTTTTAACTAGATACAGACGTTGCATTGCTTTCTTAAAAATGAACTCAACATTTGCTGTAAAAGTGAGGCTGTTATCAAAAAAGGCTGTTATCAAAAAAATCGTCCACAGTCTCTACAGAGAAGCCACTGAGCCAAACAGCAGGACAGGAGAAACTTTGTTTACACCAACTGTCGATTATCAATTCCTTTGTCTTACTCTCATTAATAATCAGATCACTATCCTTACACCGATTTATGAGCTCATTGATATGCTTAATGTATTCCAACTCTCTGTTCACATCACCTCCTTGTAATAATCCCATTAGTGCCATATCATCAGCATATTTATATAATCAGCAAACTGAGTTCATCACTGGTGTAAATTGAAAACAATTTAAGTCCATCTAAGTCATGTGTGCTGATACTTTTCTAAGATCAATTGTGCTAAAATTCCCAATACCACTATGGTATTTAGCAGACGGAATTGCTTGCGTATTTTATGATAATTTGATAACATTGTTCAGCAAAATTAGATTTAACCGGCAAGAATCACCGGCTACTTCCATTGCAGTCACAAAATCCTGCTGCTCGTGCTGCAGATACAGATTGATCTCAGATGTGAGGAACAGTAGTTGAATCTGAAGACAATCAGTTTGAAATGAAATGTGGGTCTTATTTGCTCTCTGTTTTTTTTTTTTTTTTTNTTTTTTTTTTTTTTTTTTCTGTGTTTTGTTTCCAGGCAAAATTTCAGTTGCTCCATCGACTCCTGGGGCAACTCGTCTTATCTTTGCTACATCCAAGGAAGAAAATATGCAACAAAGGTGAAAATCATTCAAATACTTCATCTCTTTTTTTAAAAAAAAAATCTTTCATATACACTACCGCTCAAAAGGTCAGAATCACTTGTCATTTAAGTAGTTCTTTCTATTTTATTCAATATTAGTGTTTTTTAAATTATGTGAAACAAACACCAGCATGTATTTTAAGATGTTTTATTTAGTACTTCAAATATTTGGGGGAAAAACAATTTTACAACGATAAATAACACTGTTTTAGTGATTTCTCATCAAAGTTTCCACTGTGAGATTTAATCTCTGCTTTGTAAATATGAGACATNGTGATTTCTCATCAAAGTTTCCACTGTGAGATTTAATCTCTGCTTTGTAAATATGAGACATCAGTTTCTAGAGCATCAGGGAATAATCTAGAATTTCCTCATAATTTCTGGAACCACATACAGCTTCTCTACATAAATCTGGAATCATCTATAACTCATGTCATAATTCTGGACAATTAAAATGTCTTAATTTTTTTATATTGTAGCTTTTTGCAAAATAATTTTAAACCTGTAGGTGCATAATACTAACAGGCATAGTAGAATCATTTATCATGTCGATGTCATGGGGAATGTTGGGTTTTTTATTGCTTTGTTAGCATTGCTACTGCTTTTATGGTCTGATTATAGTGGGAAAATTTGGGGAAATTTTAATGTCAAGACTTTCTTAATTTATGTGGTTTAAGCAATCTTTGTACTGTGATCATTTTATTTTATGTTTTATGTGATTTGTCTGTATCTGTATGTCATTGCTGCATATCTTGGCCAGGACACTCTTGAAAAAGAGATTTTTAATCTCAATGAGGTTNTGTCATTGCTGCATATCTTGGCCAGGACACTCTTGAAAAAGAGATTTTTAATCTCAATGAGGTTCTCATGGTTAAATAAAGGTTAAGTAAAAATAAATAAATTTTACAAATACATACATATGAAATAAAACTAGTTTTACATTAGTAGAAACATTGGTTCTATGTGGAAATCACTAAAGATTCCAAACTTTTGAGCGGTCGTGTATCTGCACACACATACGCTCCGGCTGCAGCATCGTGCATCGAGCAGTTGTGTGCAGTCAGGGCCAGCAAAGCCTTCTCTGCTGGCCTAAAGGTTGTCAGAATCAGAAAATTATGTTTTTATAGCTTAATATATATTTTATTATTGCTATATGTATTTTACAAAGTTCATTCCCATCAGTTATGTTATTAATGTCATTTCATCGCTATGGTACTCTCTCTCTCCAGTGCAGCTCATAGAAATTAGAGCTTTTATCCAATCAGATTTTCTACCTGTGCTGTCTCCAGGTAAAAAAAAATCTAGCCTGAGGCCTTCAGAATCTCCAGTGAATCTCCTCTGCTATTCAAGCTAATGGGACGATGTTGTTGATTGTCATATACTTTAACCAATCAGATTTTGAATTTGCCATGTTGGGCATGTTCTTTTACACATCAGGGCCTTCTAGCTGGCCTTGGCCTACGTCATCAGAGTACAGCATTATGCTAACAGCCTGCCAGAAATTCATCTGAAGAAGAAGAAGAAGAAGTTAGCTAACTGGAGTAAAACTAGCCAGCATGTAATGTAGCATTATCTAAGATTTATTTAAACTTTCTTTCTTGACATTTAGAGTTTTAGATGTAGTGCTTTACATGTTTTGTTTAGATTTTTACTTTGTCCTGTTGTTTTTTTAACACATAAAGGAGGAGAAGAAATGGATTTGGTGGCAGATTTACTGGCAAAGCCTTTTTCGAGAAGGAACCTTTCAAGAAAAGATGGAAATTGTGAGGAAGGGTCAACCAGTCCCACAGCTAGTAGCCCTGTCCCAGCCAGGGAAAGGACTTATGCAGCACTTTCAATCAAGTAACTATGAAAGTAAACCTGGCTTACACGTTACAGTGACTGGTTGTTGTGAGTTTGTTCTTATTTCTTTGGTAATGACACTGATTTAGGCTATGCCATGTTTATATGTGATGCAGCATCCTGTCATAATGTGTAATAATCCGTGATGCTTTCAGTCACCATGTATTGATGTCTCTGCAGTTAGTGTGCTGTAACTGTCATAGGTGTTGATCCTTGTAATAAATCACTTTATTCCACTCGATAAAGGTTACTGTCACTGTGAATATGGGATGGTTACATTGAATGACAACAGCCTGTAGCCCTAGTGTCATGGTGAGGTTATTCAAAGGTGGCTTAATTGTGGAAGGATTCCACTGAAGGCCTAGATATAAAATACACAGCCCACCATTTGCATCAAACAACATGAGTCTCCCTCTCTGCCTCAAACAGCCTGCAGAGGGGAAGCGGCAGTTAAAAGAGAGCCAAGCCTGTCAAAGTCCTAATGGCGGTGGAGAGGCCCTTGGCTGTGTATGCACAGCAGACGCCAGCTCCAATTAGGCAGGTGTGTACAGTTTGCCAGAGCGTGAGAGGAGAGCGGACGAGCTCTGTTCTCTGCACAAACGCCGGTTCTGCTCTGCCGCCGCTGGATCGATGCAGCCGTGGGATTCTGGACCTGGACGACCCGCGGCGAGCGGCCACCGTGGCTGAAAAGCAGCCCGAGAGGANTGGGATTCTGGACCTGGACGACCCGCGGCGAGCGGCCACCGTGGCTGAAAAGCAGCCCGAGAGGACAGCTAAGATGCTGGCAGATGAGGGAATGAAAGATGGTGGAGGAAACGAGGATCACCGATGCGGCTTGCCAAAGACCGCTGAGTTGTTGTTTTTGGAGTTTTGTCAAGGAAAAGATGATCGTCTGACAGTCACGTGAGCAAAACTCATGGAAAGCTGAGACGGCGTCTATAGCTGCTAAGGACACATCAGGGCTGAAATGTCTTTCTGACATATCTTTCATTCCAGTACACTATTATTGTAAAATCAACTTGTAGAGACTTGAAACAAGCTTCAGATACATAATCCATCACAGCGAACAAGATGTCTGTTAGATTTTTTTTACCAAATTAACTTTAGTTAACTGATCCAACATGGAGCTGGCACAGAAGACGATGTATGTCTCCGCCAGTGAATATAGTCCCAGGAGAAAACAGCTTTTACTAAAGAATTAAAATGACCATGCCTTCTACAATGTGCATAAGTGTTAGAAGGCGAAAAATTGAATTTTAAGGTGGATGTATCACCTGAACATTTGATTTTGAAAGATTAAGAAATTTGGAAAAATAACAGTTAAACTAAAATACAGTTTAATGTTTTGGAAATTGGTTGTCAGTAAAGTAACATATACCAGATGTGGGTTGTATAAGTTGGGCTCAAATATGGATGATCACCGGAATGGTCCTTTAAAGCTGAGGTGAAACATCAAAGCAGCATGTTGTATATCAGCCACTGATTTACAATAAATATTCCCAGATCTCCTGAGCTTGATGTTATGTGACAGCTGTAACACGATCAATTATCCTGCACAAAGTATGACTACGACAGTGAGAAACCCCTGCATTTTTCGCCGAATTAAGACAGAATAAGTATCTGTAAAGAGAATTTGATTTGCAGAATATTTTGTTGTCAGTTACGGGAACCAAACGACAGAGGTTCAGCTCATTCTGTGTTACTCAAACAGCAATCCACCCGAGAGCTGAAATGATGCTCAGAGATGACAGCATGTGGGATGCGGCGGTGACACATAAAGCAGGTGCAGTTCAAAGCGCATCAGATTCCATTTACATCCTCTCTAATTTAACTCGGAGCGGCTCTCTGTGGCGAGAAATCTCAAACAGGGGAGGAGACGGAGATACTGTAAAGCAGATGAATGCAGCCTTCAGGAAAGCAGCTCTGACTGACAGAGACAAGGGTAAACACTTCACAAGAGCCGCTCGATTCAGAAAGGCTGTGGCAAGGGGGNAGGAGAAAATGAGAGTGCTCCACCCCTCCGCCTCCTCTCAGGAGGTGTCAGAAGCTCATGTGTGAAGAACCCAGCGCCCCCATTTCCTGTGAGAGGGAGAAGCGCTGGATTTTGATAACACTCATTTCCAATTGAGCGCTTCAAAAGAGGAAAAGGCTGTGAGACAATCAGCGAGAGCGAAGCCTCGGCGCCCTGAACAGCCCTCGATGGGCACAACGGGCGAGTTTGGATAGGTTAATCAGCCCTAATCTGTGAGCAGGTGTCGAACTCGCAACTTTACAATCCTCCAGCCCAAATTATGTAATCGTCACACTCGCAAAAGTGTGTTTTTTTTTTAATTAAACACAGTGTCCTCTCTCTCTCTCTCTCTCTCTCTCTCTTCCTTATTCAAAAGCATGAAGCAGTTGCTGATTGCATCAGATCAGTGACAGTATGAATAAATTGCTTTTTCTGCCGTGGCGGGGATGATGAAGGGGTGGGGACAGGGTGTGCATGTGTGTGGGTGGTGGTGGGTGGGGTGGGGTGTTAGTATAAGTAAGAGTGCTGCGTATCACAGCAGAGCCACAACTGTGACTTTAATCTGAAAATTACAGAGATACACACCAAACGTTATGCGATCCTCAAGTGACCCAGAAATCAATCTGGTCGGCCATCTTTAAGGATGACCCAACACTCTGATTTCTGCTTTGAAAAGCAAGGATCGAGCTTCGTTAGTATGTGCATGTCCTCGAAATGTGGCTGCAACCACATAATGTGTTCTAGAGTTACTGCAATCAAACCAACAAGGGAAAAAAATTAATAAAATGACAAAAATAACAAACATGTTACGTGCAAAATTTGTTGATGATTGGATAAAATTTGCAGGAGAAGCGGTGAAATGAAAACTTCTCTTGTCAAAACTGTAAAATGTGTTCAAAGGTTTGGCCACGTCTTAAAGAAGATGGCAACCAATCACAGGAAAATCCATGACATTTGGGGGAAAAAATAATTTCTTTAGCACATGGCTTAAATTTCAAAATATTTCATTAAATGTTGTTAAAGGATCATACCACCCATTTTGCATGTTTGAGCCTAATATATTCAATTTTCATACATGTAACGTTACTGACAATCATTTCCCAAAGCATACTACTGGAACGGTGAATTAAAAATGTTTTTCCTACCTTCCAGACCTCCATTGGTTTCAGTTCATTCTGCTATTAAAATCAACTTGTTGATACTGTAAACGTTCTTGGGATAGGTAATCCATCATCACCAACAAGACGTGTATTCAGGTTTTTTTAGAAGTTATGTAATTTTAGTGTTTAAGCTCAATAAAAAGCGTGGAGTGAATGTATGCCTCCACCGGGGAATATAGTCCCAAAAGAAGACCTGCGTTTATGGAAAAATTTAAAGGACCGTGACTTCATAAGGCTGTGTAACTATTAGCAGGAGAAACATGGATTTTTAAGGTGGGTGTATCACTTGAATATTTGATTTTGAAAGATTAAGAGATTTTGCAAACATATCAGGAAAGCTGAAATAAGGTTTTATCCTTTGGGAAATGACTGTCAGTAACGTAACATGTATGAAAATTCAATATATTAGGCTCAAACATGCAAAATGGATGGAATGGTCCTTTAAGTAATTTTTGAAATATTGCGCTAAGAGACAAACAATGCTGGAAAAACTGGTTGAAGTCATAAAAAAAACAACATAGTGTGATGATTTCAGTTGCTTCGCTTCATAAAGTGTTTACAGTAAACGCGTTATGATCATATGTGTGTTTGGCGTTTGGAGTCTGTTGCCAGCGCGAGGCTCTGCCAAGACGCTGCTGCCGCCACCTGTTTCCAGTTTAA
Organism: Lucifuga dentata; assembly: GCA_014773175.1. Lineage (NCBI taxonomy): Eukaryota > Metazoa > Chordata > Actinopteri > Ophidiiformes > Bythitidae > Lucifuga > Lucifuga dentata. The sequence continues at coordinate 34,653 of VXCM01002843.1, read as the reverse complement.
TTCTCACAAATCAAGTGTGATAAAATAACACAACAGCCTTTCAAAGGAATTCATCGCTTTGTATTCTGCTCCAAAATGTTAACAGGACATTTTCTGCTCAGGGAAACTGAGGAGAATCAACGTACCTGGATATAATGTGTCCTTGCTGCCGCCCAGCATGGCATGAGCAAAGACAACATTCATTTGTGAACCCACATTAAATGGCATGAACTTGGCAGTTTGGGCCACTTGAACCTTTATCCAGTCTTAAGGCATATCTGAGCCGTGATTGGATGATTACTCGGTACCTTCCATTATCGTATTACAGATATTTTATGAGTTGTGAAGAGAGACAAATCTCGGGTTAAATGTATTAAGAGATAGTTGGGAAGCATCAAAACGTAAAATAGCTGTAAGAGGCTGTTGTTGTAACTGGTTGGGGGCCTTTGAGATTAAACATCCAGGGGCCCGCAGACATCTTAATCCAGCCTTAATACAGGCTAAACCTGAGCGGTGCTAGTGATGTGTAGCTAATAAGTAATGCAGTAAAGTTGGGATTGTATTTAGATTAATGTTATTTAACTTTTAAAAACACACTTATATGCATACATACTTTATACTACATATGATAATAAGGTAGCAACGGTACAGTATATACAGTATATACATATGCATGTGTGTATACATAGAGATATAAGTGTACTGGGACATTTTCAGGAGTACCGGAACCTCTCAGAAATCTTCTGTACTCTACTGCAGAACAATGCAGAGGAAAACATTCATAGATATAGAAACAATAGCAAAGGTTGCAGCTGGACAAATTAAATTGGGGTACCGTGTATTTATATATGTGTATATACCAGTCTCTACCCCCCACCCCCACCCTACCCCCAGATCCGACCTGATGACCTGCCAGTGGTGACCAGGACATGAATAAGGGGAGTACTGGCACTGTTTTTTTGTCCACTTCAAGCACTGTGTGTGTGTGTGTGTGTGTGTGTGTGCGTATATATAGATATATAGATATATATACATATATATATAGATATATATATATTTATATATAGATATATAGATATATATACACATATGTATACATGTGTTTGTGTGTGTATGTACAGAGAGAGAGATAACCTTCTCAACCTTGGAGCCAAGAGCTAAATATGCTGACAATACAGTGATATTTCTAAGGCTGATGTATTGATATTTGACTTTTTTTTTTTTTTTTTTNTTTTTTTTTTTTTTTTTTTAGCATAAAGTCAGTAGGTTGGAAACACATCAGCATTTCTTTATAATCCATTTAAAGCAATAAAATACAAACAATGCAAACTCAAAACGCAAACCGACAGCTTAACAAATCAAAGAGACGAGATCATCAGAATGCTGTGGTCTAAAATTGGAACCAGAGGCCAGAAAAAATGGAGGAACCCTGTCTCCATCGTGATATATATGAATCCTCAGCATGTCCGGGTCTTTTTCATGAATAAAACATAACAGGAGGAACAAATAGTGCGCTGGTCTTCCTGACAAGCCTGAGCAGGATCTAACTGATGAAGTCCGTTCTGATTCCACGTCTGATCAATACCAGCACGGATTGATTGACAAAATCAAACTGGAAAGCATTGTCTCTGACAGCTCTTGTTGTTTAACGAGTTCAGATTGGGGTTGGATAATATTCCGCCGACATCGTCCTTCACTTTTTTAGGGTTTCTCACTTTGATTTGGCTGCTTGATTGGAGAGTTTTGATGATCTAAGTACTCTTGTAAAAGCTTTTCTGTTCTAAAAAAAGAATAAATGATGGGTTTGTTGGTATGATACTGGATAAATTAAAGAGAATGAGCATCAAAACAGCTCTGCAGCACCAAAGTAAAACAATATATACAGTATATATAATCCACAATTGAGGCAAGAACCTTTAGAAAAGGTTCATCTGATTAAAGCATTTGAAAAAGAGTTACTGCATCCATCCTATCGAATAATTCAACAAGGCAGGGTGGATGAAGAGAGATTGAGGGGGTATTTCAGATAGTTTTGGGTGAATCTGCAGCAAAAGAATGAATCTCTCACTGTCATCTTTGAACCAAGAAAAAAAAAACATTAAGCTCATCATTGCAGCTGCAGCAAATGGAAAAAGTTGGCAAATTTTAGCTTTTGATGGCAAATTCCATCTGGGTGCAGCCCTCACAGTCAGCGGTGGAAGAGTTTTCCATCATCTTCTTATTGAAAAGAATAGAACATCCATTTTTCCGTCTAGCGCAAACCACCAACATGTGAATCCAGCAGAACTCTTCCTTGACCGAAGGCTCGCCTGTCGTCAAAATGTGATTGGAATCTGTTCATCCAGTCTGGAATCTGCTAACAAGCTGACAAACACACAAACAAATGCTTTGGCAGAGGTAATGAGTTGGTGGATTATGCATTATGTATGTGTAAATATGTACATGCATTTACATTTTGGCATTTAACACCAAAGACTAAATGCTGCGTGTTAAAGGAACAGTACAACATTTGGGGAAACATGCTTGTTTCCTGTCTCGCGCAGGATCATGTGAGAAAACTGCAACATCCTTTCAATACATATGATATAACATGTAAGCTTAGAAAAATAGTTTCAGTGCTGGATGCACACAGATAAAACTAACATCCGTCTTCTCATTGATTATCGCTAAGTATTGTTTTCATATCTGAAAATGGACCAAAACTTGTCTGTCCTACACCAACTGACACATGCTGAACAGGAAAGGCAACGTACACACAACAAGAAAAAAGGACCGCTGCCCGATCAAAATACAACAGTTCAAAATTCAAACGCAGACATTTTCATTCAGCTGGTGATGATACACGATCCATACAATTCCAGGATATAGAGGCTATACTTCCTTTGAGGAGGGGCGGAGACAGGAAAACTTTTGCTACATGTGGAAGCCTTTTGGATCCATACAAACTTTACAAACTGAAAATCCGAAAGGTCCGAACGAGGATTTGTCATTATCGTGGTTTTATGACTTTCCCCTGAAGGCTTTATAATTATTATGTATAAGAAATACACTTCTTAGCTTGGGTTTGATGTTTGTCAAATATGTGACATTTAGCTTTTTTTTTTTTTTTNGTTTTTTTTTTTTTTAGTACTAGATGTATTCTTCCATGTTTTTTTATTTTGCTCTATTTATCTATACTAGTGTAGTTCCCGTTCAAAATGTGCCTGTTCAGACCAGGCCAGACTTTATGGTGTTAGTAGCACCGCAGCCCGCCATAATTTAGTTCTGCACGTCCTCATGAGCTAGCTTTGTTTGTTGCACAGGGTCGGGTTAAGACCTTCCCACTGGAAAGGAGTGTATGCTGCCACACCCGGAGTGTATCCTGCCGCATGGGCTACTTTATACTGGCACAGCTCAATTCAAGAACCGCTCATCCAAACAACTTCACGTCCTGAGCAATAAACCTGCTGAATTTCAACTTCATACAGTGCTGGTTCTAGAGATGTTGGTGCCANCGTCCTGAGCAATAAACCTGCTGAATTTCAACTTCATACAGTGCTGGTTCTAGAGATGTTGGTGCCACAGACAGATTTCTGTCTTTATAATTAGATTTGTCTATGACTGATTCATTTTGTGATTGGATTGTTAATGTTTCATTTAATTGAATTATTGATGCTGAGGCTGATTGGTGTTGCTTTTCACCTGCGGGCCATAAAAGCACCACCCATTCTTTGTTCTGGTTATGCTGAGGATGGTTTCATAGCTGAAACATGTTCGTGTTATGCCTGCCGAAGTAGCAGAATAAAAAGGTTTTAAGCTGCGAACCTTTCGCCCGCTGGTCTCAGTTCCCAATTTTAAATTCTCCTATGCTAATTACCCTAAATTTTGGATTGGAGTCGACGCACGGGCTGACATAAGCTTTCCACTACAGTGATGTGTTTATAATGACGCTGGTCTACCTGCCTGTAAATTCCCTATCAGTCAAACTCTGGCACGTATTGCAACGTCTCTCTACGCAGAATCTTTTTCACGTTTGAAAGCTTTCCAAGCGTGGAGATGAATGTGAACAGAAAATCGACAACCCACGCACGCATGTGTGTGTGTGTGTATGTGCGCGCGCGAGTGTGTATCTTAGGTTAACATTGCATCCTTTTGTCTGGCTGGCGGTACAGAGCAGCCTGTTCTTTCAGAAGCAGTGATGTGATGTGTGTGTGCTGAGTTGTTGCTGTTTTCAGCCCCTCCAGCCCAGGAGCCTTGCAGTGGCCATTAGTTTGAGGCAGCTCTCCCAGCAGAGCGGTGACAGTGATGACAGCGGTGGCAGTGCGAGCGGACCCCCGGGGGGNGGGGGGGGGGGGGGGGGGGTAGGACTCTCAGGGCACGGCTTGCTCTAGGCCAGCCTGGGCCAATGTATTTATCTAGCCAGTAATCTGAAAGAAAAGGACAGAAAGCCTGACCCCAAAACCTCAGGGACATCATCAAAACAGCTCCTATTTCACGTAACTCCCTGTGTCGCCGCTCTCGCTCTGCAACCCGAGAGAGACAGAGAGCCAGCTGATGAATAACAGAGCAGCAATCAGCAGAGAGTGAAAGCCATTAAGGAGAGGCAGGATGGATCGCTCGTGGATGTGAGCTGAAACTGGCTGGAAGCTGAACGACAACGTTGTCACTTCACCGCCGCTTTGTCTGCGCGCTGATTTACTGCAGGCTGGAGACGCTTCCTCATTCCGAGAGCTGCAGCATTTTGCAATTAAAACGCGCATTTTAGCTGAAAGTAAATCCCAACGAGCTTCTTTTATAATCATTCATGCATGTCTGTAAAGATATGGTTATATTAAGCTCAGTTTATGTTAGTTGCATGTATAAGGGGTGGAGCTAAATCGTTGTTTTGAAGGCCACAGTAAGTCTCAAGTCTTAGCTGCGAGTCCCAAATCAGGTCTTAAGTGAAGACAGGGAACATACTTGTATCTTGCGAAACGATGGCTTCTGATTAAAGGACCATACTGGTGTTTTTATCTGCTTTATCCCCTTCATTATTAATCATATAAGTGATGTTACATGAGCAGGTGTCCTGATATGAGAAAATGACGGATGAGTTGGAGGCAAAGAATGCCACAGAGTGACGTGGAATGGTGTTTATCCAGTAAATCAGGGCATCTTGGAGTGTATTGCACTTATAACCACAAATATAAAGATAGGTAGAGTGTGTTCAAATGATCAAAAATATTCACCTCCACCAAGGAGGCTGTGTCTTCAGCATTTCCTGTTGCTTTGTTTGTTTATTAGCAGGATTACACAAAAGGTTCCTGCACCAATTTGACTGGGTGGGAAATGGCTGAGGATAGAACCCATAAAATTTTGCTGATCTGGAACCAGGATTTTTTTTATTTTTATCACATGATAGGCTATAAATAGGTGTAATTTATATTGTGTAACAGTTGTTAGCACTGTCAGCTCACAGCGAGAAAGTCTGTCCCTGCTGCTTTGTACCATATGTGGAATTTCAATGTTCTCTCTGTAACTGTGAGGATTTTGTTGAGGCTTTGTTGAGGCTTGTTGGCCTTGGTGGAGGTATGCATTCTAATGAGCATCCTTCAGTTTAAAGCACCAATGAGGTGACATAGCATGAAGAATCTGTTACATTTGTTAAATGATTTTAATAGAAACTTGCCAGCAAATCAGTGGCCAACACATAAGTTATATATTTAACTGCCTTTTTCAGAGTATTTTCATAGTATTTTAATTTGTTTAATGTGTTGTTATTTTTTTGTTTTTTTTTACCTTCCAGGCTCTGTTCACTGTCTATGAAAATCAGCAGGCACGTTAAACTTCCTGAATCAGATAATCCATCACTGGGAGCATCACGTCTGCTTTAGGTTTTGTTGAGTTACTCATGTGCTAATGCAGGTTTGATTCAAGATTCATTTCTGTGCAGCATCGCCACTCAGTGATGATGGACTTTTAACAAAAATTAGATATGATGCAGACATGTTTGCTGTGATGAATCAGCAAACTCAAGCAAGTTTAAAGTTCATTTTCATACTGATCAGATTAATGGAAACCGCTGATTACCTGGAAGATTGGAAAACACATTAGAAATGATTAGAACTGTGCTTTGGGAAAGAGCTATCAGTATTGTAAAGGGTTAATGAGGTAAGATATCCAAAAAAGCACTGGTATGGTCCTTTAAGAATGATTCAGACTATGCTATACTTTGGAAAATAGTTATCAGTATTGTAAAATGTCAACGGGATAAGAAATCGAAAAAAAAAAAAAAACCCTGGTCCTTTAAGAATGATTATACTATACTTTGGAAAAGAATTATCAGTATTATAAAGTGTTAATGGGGTAATATATCAAAAAACACTGGTATGGTCCTCAAAGAACATTATATGATTTCTTTCATTTCACACTGAAGAAAGACAGTAAGGAAAGAGAAAAAGATATTTAACATGCGGTGAACATCCGAGGCTAAAACCCAATGCATCATGGGAAAAGTGGATCCCTGTGTGGACTCTATGTTTTTTAAAGGACAACTTAATTTTACTGATACCTGCAGGGAAACTCTGCCCCATCCTGAGAGGTCAAAGGTCAAGGTCATCTATAGACAGGCACCCCCAAGGTCTGCAGGGATCCAAGAAAGGACGGTCCCCTCTAACTGCTCTGCAAAGCCCCGAAGAGCCTGATTTTATTTCACGCTAGGTTTATTTTCTGCCGGCGAAGCAGAACTCTCCAAAGTACACGTTGTTTTGTGTATCAGAGCTTTGAAACAGAATCCAGCAAAGAATCAGGAGCCAGACTCAGAGGCTGCAGGGTCCCACGACTCCTGATTCCAGATTCATAAGCGGCCAGCGTGAAAAACAAGCATTATTAATCTGAAGCATGTGATACTTGTCTGTTAGAACAAGAGTCATAACTAATAAACTGTATTATTTAAACATTTTTTTTTTAATGAAGGATGAACACTTAACTGCAAAAAGAAAAACTGTCAAATTCAACAATTTAGATTATGGAGATTTATTAGCATAATACAAATATTAAATGTTAAAAACTTCAACCTTGTCAGAAACACTGCAAGGTTATTATTATTAATACAAAACTGTATTAAGCTTAGCTCAAAGCCTCAGAACTTTATTTGAAATATTCATCACGATCCCAAAGTTTCCAAAGATACCAGATGTCAGACTGAATTACCTGGTAGAGCATCAAAAATGATGCACAAGGCATCTACAATATTTCTATCTGATGCAATTGTTCAGCTATAAAAGTACAGTATCTTGGGCTTTAGCATTTAACTTAACATAAACATCTTATGGGTTAAAAGTTAATGCAGCAACAAGGAGATGCAGACATACATTGCCATAAAATATTTTCTAAATTTTAATAAAATTATGTGGGAAATTAAGATGAAAACCAGAACACACAGGAAAATGAGGATATGAGTCATATTTCTGCAAAATAAACTATGTAAAATAACAGCTGAACACTCACTTTAGGTCAAATTTGTCAAAAGAAAAAAAAAAAAGCAAAACCTCAGGAAGTGAATTAAAACAGAATATAAAGTCCACCCTGTCAAGTATATATTAATTTTTAGACAATCTTTGCTTTTAACTTGCTTCTTAAGACCTTCACAAACTTACATAAAAGTGAATACTTTTGTGTGTGTGTGTGTGTGTGTGTGTGTGTGTGTGTTGCTNTTTTTTTTTTTTTTTTTTTGCCATAACATCACATTTCCAAACTAAGATAAAAATTAAAATTTAAAAATTAAAATTAAAAATCACCCAAATTCTGAATTTGATTGCATCCTGTAAGCATCTAAATCTTCTGTTTAATGAGATTAACAGCCTGCCTGGCAGTCACTAACATGACAACAACCAGTCTCACACTTAGAAACTAAACCCATAAAGCCCTGTCACACTCACATTCTCAGCTTTGCCTCTGGGTGGTTCTCTCTCACACACACACACACACACACAGCCGCACACATCATCACAACCTGAATTATCAAGGCTGTGGAGTTAGTTAGTGTCAGCTCCTCCAAACAGCCTCATCCAATTAAAAGATGACTGACAGAGCAGAGGTTCTCCTGAAAAACCCGACTCAGTTAAGTGGATGTTATTGATCCAGCACGAGATCCAATTCATATTTCGTCTTGAGATATGTTTATAATATGCAAAATGGGTGTTTAATTGGAAAATATATATATATAACAAAGTTCCTCCTTAATTAAAAGCACAAAGGAAAAACAAAGAAGAAATGACCGATTGTTTAAATTGTTCCAACTATCCAGGGAGATAACTCCCGAACATTATCTGTATTTTGTTTGCATTTCTGTTTTGTCAGGGGGATATGAATAATGCAGGGAGGCTGCAAAAACACTATCAGCCATGCCGCTATAGTGACAAGAGGAGCAGGAGATAGGCTGCTTTCAATTGGAGCACTTCTGTTTTTTGCCAGGATGGAAAATGACATTTTTATCAGTCTGTTTGCCTACTTGAGTTGTCTTTCTTTTTCAAAATGGAAAAACTTGAGGGAGAGATAATGAAACTAGTGTGGAGGAGAAGTTTTAACTGTCGTTGCAGCGCCGTGTTATGAAAAGAAATGAATGTGTTTTGGCTGATAACTTTAATCTGTTTTGGGATATGCAGTGGACGCATCATCTGATTAGAATCTGATTAGACAAAATCCTGCCAAAAAATATGTCAGAAAATGCAAAATCCCTGGGGTTTTTATTTTTGTTGTTGTTTTTTGTTTTGGTTTTTTTTTGTTTGTTTGTTTGTTTTTTTTTAGTGAATAGGAAGCTGTTTTCCCAGGAAAATCACTAAGCCTTGCCAGCACATGAATGGACTGACAAAAGAAAGCGGCGATAACGGTGGAAAACATAACAAATTGCCAAAACCAGAACAAAAAATCACATCATCGAGGAGAAGCGAGGTGGAAGGCAGAAAAAGCTCTGCACATCTCATTATCCATAGGAGGAAAAAAAAAAAAGCGGATAGTAAATGTTTATGACATGAGAAGATTTCTTACCTTTGGCGCTCATGTCCGTCACCACCGCCACCAGAAGCAGCAGGAGGGAGAAATAATCTCTCGCCGCGTTCATCACGTTTCTCTCCGGCTTTCAGTCCGCCGAACGTCCTTGGATCAACACTTTTCCTCCGACAGGCTGGAACACGCAGAGAGCTCCGCCGCGCTCAGCGCTCCTCTCCGCCACTTCAGCCCCGCTTTGCTGCTGAAATTCGGTATCTTTAGTTTGTTCCGCCTCCACTGATACAAAGCACGGACCGTAGCTGTAGCGCGCGCGCGCGTGTGTANTTGTTCCGCCTCCACTGATACAAAGCACGGACCGTAGCTGTAGCGCGCGCGCGCGTGTGTATGTATGTATGTGTGTGTGTGTGTGTGTGTGTCCGTGTTGGCTGTGGTGAACGCACTGAGCACACTGACTGGAGGGGAGAAATGTGGAGGAGAATGTGGAGGAGAACGTGGAGCCGCTCCTGCCGCCTCCTCTTTCCTCAGGCAGCGCCGCCGCGCTTTCAGCACCGTGGACAGCTCCTAGCGTCGGCCAATGGAACTCCTTAAAAAAAAAAAAAAATCTGAAAGTTTGTGACGTAAAAATAAACAAATAAATAAAAACAAGAGAAAATTGGCCCCTATGAAGGAGCATACCGATGATTTTTACAAGTTTCAGCACACTTACTACAAATCATGCACAGTTTATATTACTGGTAACCATTTCATGTGACTCACGCCTTAAAGGACCATAACAGTGATTTCATATTGATTACATCTTTCTGGATCCTCTTACTGGATCATTGCATATTTGCTATTTAGATCATCCTGCAATGTTTCATTGTTTTCTATGCCTTTGTAAATTTGCCTGTTTCCCTATTGGCAGCTACTTTGTACACCTGGCCATTCGAGGAGAGGGACTCTCTCTTTAAATTGATTTTAATAGTGTATTGGAATGAATTGAAACCAACAGCTGCTTGGAAGGTAGGAAAAACAAATCTAAAATGTAACACTTCTCTATGGTTTGGAAAATTGTTAGCAATAATGTGATGAATATGCGGGTTGTATTTATTGGACTCAAACATGCAAAATCACTGGTATGCTCCTTGAAGGAAGGGACAGTAGAAGATCAATGTCTTTTTTGAATATTAAACTACTGCAAAATTAAAGTAAAACTAAATAATATGAAATCTGTACATACTGTATATCCCCTTTATAAAAAAAAAATAAAATAAATTGCCTGTCAAGGCAACGTTTAGGCCAATTTTTAAACACTGCAGTCAAATTAACTAAAATCAATGGCTGCCAACTTCAGCTGACAAAAAAAAAAAACAAAAAAAAAAAAANAAAAAAAAAAAAAAAAAACCTCCAGTCTTGACATTGGACTTTTCTTATTTCCTGGTAACAGGCCATAATTCCTGTAAAACTACATATAACAAACTCATAGTTTAGCAAGTGCTGCACAAAACCTCTCTATTCACTTTGTTCTGCATTTCTGAACATGTTTAAGGGCAGATAAGCACAAATCATGTGTACTTTACATTACTGAGTTCATCGTGTTCTGTGTTTTTTCAGTGTCCAAGGGCAGATAGTAAATTTTTAAACCTAATAGTAAAACTGTCTTTATGAGCAGCAGCAGGTTCAGGTTGACATTAATTTCAATCTGCTAGCAGAATATTTCAAATAGGAGCAAATATTACCACTCAGGTTAAGAATTTAAAGACCAGCATGGTTTTTGCACCACTTAGAATACCAAACATAGCAGGTAGCACTAGTTAGAAAAGTGATTTTGGCTCCTCTTCAAAGCAGGGGAGACATTGTACCAGAACAACGGAGAGCTCCTAGGCTAATGGCATGGACTAAAATCTGAGTCACCACGCCGTTTTATTTCTGACACCGTTTTTGCAAAATGCCAGTAATCCTAAAATCACATAACCAACAAACTCACGCTAAATCGTAAAAAAAAAAAAAAAAAAAAAAAAAAAAAAAAAAAAAAAAAAAAAAA
>VXCM01002843.1:0-23665 GCA_014773175.1 Lucifuga dentata | reverse complement strand
TTTTTTTTTTTTTTTTGTTATAACTGTGAAAAAACATGTTGATGAAGGACTGTAGGAAGACTAGCAGAGAAATACATAGGACTGTGTGGGAAATCACTCTCCTGCATTTGTAGATAAGTGGAAAATGTGGAGAAAAATGACTCAGTACCCAGTACTGGAAAAAGAAAATTAATTAATTAATTAACTAACATAAGATGTTCACTTAATGACAGATTTGAGCTAATAAGGTTTGGCAACCATTTATGTTACACTACAGGCCAGAAGTTTGAGGCCACCCCAGATAAAAAACAAAAACAAAAACATCAAGACACTGTTTGTTTTACAATTTACTGCACATAAAATGACCAAAATATATAAAATAAATGTAACTAATTAGTTTTCAGGAAGAATTAGTTAACAGTAGCACATCATGTAGCCACTCTGGCTACAGAAATGATTAGTAATGAAGGCATCAGTGTGTATTAGTGCAGCACTCCTGTTGTGTTCCAACTCCCTGCTGATGTGTTTTAACATTCTATTCAACAGCTGCTGTCTGCCTTCTCCCACATCATTTTGGATTAACATGCTACACAGTCTGCTCATGCTACTGCTCTGCATCTTCTGTACTGAGGACTGCAAACTGCAAATTTGTAGTTTCAACTACAAATTTGCAGTTTGCAGTCCTCAACATGTGCTCTTGTTGACAAATTCTTCTTCAAAACTAATTGCTTACATTTATTGTATATATTTTTTTGTCATTTCATGTGCAATAAATTGTAAAACAAACAGTATATTGATGGTTTTTTTTAAAAGAAATCTGGGGTGGCCTCAAATTTCTGGCCTGTAGTGTACAGTATATTTGAAGCTATGATGACTTTGTGAGTATATTTGTTAATGTTCTCTTTGAACTGTTCTACAATTCAGGTTGCTATTTTGCGTAACTTCTCATTTTACCAAGCGGCCACCCTCTCCCCTTTTCCTTTTATTTCCCCAAAAGGTGTACATCATTTGCGTAGGATTTCTTAGCCTGTCTTTGGTGTGCTGTGTGTGTGTGTACATGTTATCATTTTTCCTGAATTAAAATATATTGGAGAGAAATTATTCAAAATCCTCCTGTTCCTTTGAATGAACTACATCAACCATTAGAACTTTTGGTTATTTGACAAAAACATCCTTATGTGTGTGTGTGTGTGTGTGTGTGTGTGTGTGTTTGGCTCTGATTCGTCTGGCATATATTTATCTACTCTTTGCATGGTAATATTTTTTTCTTTAATTCAATGTAATGCTACGCTGACTATAATCAATTAGCTAATACAAATGAAAATGATGTGATGCCATTTCAAGCTGCTCATTTGAATATGATGAGCAAATCCTACAAGTAAACTGTTTATGACAAACCTATTCATAGCAGTTTTTATTAGGAGGCCATTATGCCATTATGTATTTTATCATTAACACTCCTATGTATGATGTTTCTTTAGAATTGAAATCAAAGGGGGAAAACAGAAGTCACCACTATGGAAATGAAGTGCTTAAATCAGACTTTTATAGAGATTAACCATACAATGACCCGCTCATCAACATGTTTGCTCGCTGGAAATAGCTAAATCTGCATAAAAGACAGAAAACACTTATGAATCATGCATGAGTGCAGACAGTGGCCTTTAAGGGATTAATATGGATTTGTGGTATGTAATTCTGTGCTGCGTCAGAGAGGTTTTTGCTGAATGTTGCGAGCTCGAGCTTTTTCCTGGAGTCCGCCTACTTCCTGCTGTTGATGCGTCGTTTGATTTGACAGTGATGCACGTTGGTTCTCTGCTTCTGACTCGACCTTCTGGCTTCACCTGAGTGAAGTTGACCCCCCAACTAACGCAAAACTCTGGGAAAATAGTTCTGAGGTCACTCATCCCCCCTAACCTGCTCCAACAATAGTTCAGTATATCCAGTAAACATATTAAAACATATTACCAAGAAAAGCTATTAGAATAATACACAACATGGGATATAATGAGCACACCAATATATTGTTATATTTTGAAGTTTATTGATTTTAGTTGGATTCAAGACTGTACAAATAATGTTCAAAGCAAATAAGTTACATACAAAAACTGTTCACAAAGAAGATGTTATGAATTACGGGGAAAATTTAATCTTAAAAAGCAATTTGCTCGTACCACCCTGAAAAGTAGATGTAGATTGGTTTGTGGGGTCAGTTTATGGAATAGTTCGGATACTGGACTAAAACAGAGTACATATGGAAGTCATTCCCTGCCATATGTCAAGAGCAGCACTATTAAATTTGAGAGCAGGATCTAAGAGACATTCTGCAAATATTTAACGCTCACACACAAAACTGTCTCGCACTTATATTTCCTGCGCACATTCAAAATTATTGTGATTATTGTGCTCGCTTACAAATCTCACCATGATGCTTATGCTCGGATTTACCTCTGCTCACTCTCAGAATGCCTCAAACATGAGGTTACTGTCATAAGCTGGTAAATGGGTTTGAGCAGTGTGTGTGTGTGTGTGTGTGTGTGTGTGTGTGTGCTCTCAAGTTTGGGCTGTGCGTTTGTGTAATTTTCTGTGCGTGGGCAGCATTTTCTCTGCTCACGCTTGGATTCTGCTGTCGTGTGGATTTTTTAGACAAATGTCAAAGATCAAAAATTAACCAATCAAATTGAGGGATCGGCGTCAGCCAATGAAACGACAACGTCAGTATGGAAACTGGGGTGAGGAACTCCAAATGCACCAAAATTAAAAAATTTTAAAAAAAAACGATATAATGAAGCAAATAACTTGCACAAAATTACCAGTAACTTATAAAATAATTCCATAAAATCATTAAAAGTCAAATCATTCTTATGAAATCTTATTTGAAAACCAGCAAAGACAGACAAGCTCAACTGTAACATAAAACTTTCTACTATAACTATTAAACTGTCACCAAATTAAGTTTTGAGATTTTTTCATGCAAGAAAGTAGCTGCTTAGATTTCGAATAAATGGCCGACCGATTCAAATAATGCTGAAAATTTGTTTCAACGTTTTTGGAGACGTGAAGCTCCGTCAGAGGCTAGCTGCAGCGAGCAGCTTCCCAGGCTCTCGATATGACTGACCGGTCATCATACTCGGTCACCATGGTGACAGCAGACTGATATCAGCGAGCGCTTTGGTTATTACCAGTGGCACTGATGTCTCTGTGATGCAACTTCACTAGCGTTCTGGCTCCTGCAGGAGCACCTTTGGGTGGCTGATCTCAGTGCTAAGTTCCGTAACTTTGCAGCCAAAGTGCATCATATCCCTGTAGCATGTTTCCCACCATGCAACTGTTCATCGCCTCGCTACAAAATGACTCATTACTGCAGTGTGGACTCCAACACACACACAACCTACACATTCACTGGTGATTTACGCACCTTTGCCTCACAGCGGAGCAGCTATTCATGATTCTGCTAGTCATGCACAGGCATTACTCATCACATTAACATGACATACATGACCTCATTCAAAGGCTTTTCCACATCTGAATAATTAACTGACACTGTCCAAGCTTAATCAGTGTGACAGGTAATAATTATCAATTTAAGGGACCATAACAGTATTTCTGCACAGGTCATTTACTACAAAATTTTATGTACTTTACATTACAGCTGAAGATTTACCAAAGTATGAGTTGCCTCGAAATAAGAACAATTAAGTATGCAGGAAAAGAAACAAGAACCCCAGAGGTGTGCTTATTCGTGGCCTCTATACCAAAAATAATCAAACACACAAACAAAAGGTGCTTTAAAAATGTAAAGTAAGAGAAAATAATTTATAAAACATATTTAATTACTGTTTCAGGCATGATCTGTAAGACTTTAACAGTAGAAGTAATTTTAACAAAATCAGAAAAGGTGTTCCATGATTTCCATCCATATGTTATTGACATATCAGCTTGTAGGCTCTGCTGTAGGGCCATGTGTCGGTGGTTGCTACTTACACCTGACCTTTGACCTTCATCTTCTTACCTCTGACAACAAAAAATCAATTTTGAAACCTGCTTGAAATAAGTAATCTATCCCAGTAAACGTCTCATGATGATCTGACTGCTGCTATGACCTACATCTACTAACCAACCAATAGGAATGCGGCGTGAAATGACATGCGGGTCAAAGCCACACCATTAGCACCATTATGAATAAAGTTTTGGGGGAAACAACAACAACAAGCAGTCAAACTGAAGAGATGGAGGCAAAATGTTTGAAACTGAATTTGTGGGACAANAACAACAAGCAGTCAAACTGAAGAGATGGAGGCAAAATGTTTGAAACTGAATTTGTGGGACAAAGAAAGTCTGGCTGAGTTGTGGCGACAAAAACGTGTTTATACGACGTCTCCTTCAGCGGTTACCATGACCGCTCGAAGACGGACGCAGCACGGAGAGAAAAAGCAGAGGAATCGCTGCTCCTGGCTACATAACAAGCCGGGTCCACATCTCCTCCTCTTCTTCTTTGGAGTTTTTTCAGTACAAAGAAGACAAAGTTTGCTTCTTGTTTAGCTTCATTATTTTCACAACAGTGGTGCAGATGGATGAAGCGCCAATGCCNAAGTTTGCTTCTTGTTTAGCTTCATTATTTTCACAACAGTGGTGCAGATGGATGAAGCGCCAATGCCGGATTTTCTTTAGACATGCATCATAGCTACGATTCGTCAGGCATCGTAAACACCATAGACGGATTATTGCACGGGCAAAGTGGACACGTGTCCAGGGCCCTGGAGCCAATAAGGGCCCTTGGCCTTAAGATTTATTATCTTTTTTTTTGTTCCTTTTTTAAATGTTTTAAGTATTTTTGTTTTCAAAATATTGGAGTAAATGTGATTGTGAAAATGTAGTATAATTATGAAATTGTTTGAATGTTTTATAAATTAGTCAATTAGTAGGGATGAGCGAATACACCATTATTCTTATCCGTTGAACCGAATACATTATCCATATATGGATACTCATACTCGGATGGGCGGGGCTTAGATCGTTACTGTTTTTTTGTTTTTGTTTTTGTTTTTTTTGTTTTTTTAATGACCTGACAGTATGAAGACAGTAGAGCATCACCAGGTTACAGCTGGCTAACCGTGATGTACTGTTTATCTTGTGATTTCAGGTGTGTGACAAGTTTAAATGTGCACAAAATTTAGTACAGTATAAGAATCGCTGTCCACAGTAAATGAATGAGTGTTTGTTTAACTGTGGACTGAGAATAATGTTGAGCTAAATCTGAGAATAGTAACTATAGATTAATAGATGCTACTATGCTAGTGTGGACAGAGTGGCTGTGAGTCATGTTCCACACACCTGCTGCTGCTGCACTCTGTGCAGAGAGGAGCTCTCTCTCTCTCTCTCTCTCTCTCTCTCTGTGTGTGTGTGTGTGGCTGCCTGCCTGCTCAATCATGGAAGATATGGGCACAGCGTTAGGCACTATCCAGATTTTGTTTTCCTTGAACGAGTATGAGTATTGACACATTTTACTGGGATGTTACTCGTACTCATTAAAAGTACTCATTATCTATAACGGATACTCATTTCATCTGAGTACTCGGCTCATCCCTACCAATTAGGCTAAACCACGTAATGATGCAGGCTAAAGGTCAAATGTCAGTTTCGCTGTCAACATAGAGAAATGCACGCCTAGCAGGTCGACAAAGCGTAAACTCAAAAAAGAAAAAGAAGCTAAAGATGCAGCTTTGCTACAACATTATTCACCAAAAAAAAAACAAAAAACAAACAGGTGGATGGTGATGGTGTTGCTGTTCTCAGTGGTGCTGATGCTACAGCGCTGTAGCATCAGCACCGCTGACAAACCTAAAATGACAGTAATTTAACATGTCAAAATAATGAATATATTTTCAAAGTAATATATGCTGTGTGGTTATGGATTGTTCTGTGCTATTGTGTGACCAAATTCTGCATGCTTGGGGAGGGCCCACGTGTGTTATTTGCATGTGTAGGTAGGGGCCCGTGGCGAGTCCAGGGCCTGTGGCCATGATAATTTGTCCATGATCAACGCACACTAAAAAAAAACACATAAAACTTAATGTTCTACCCAAGCTTATTAGACTCATGTTGCACAGTGTGGCTTCCAATCAGCTTATAAGATTGCTGTAATCTTACAGTCTGTAGGAGCCTTTAGACACACACCTTCTCATTCAACCAATCCGGTCAAACCACCAGTCACTTGTCAGAGTCAGGATGTGTTCTAAAGTTCTGAAAGTGAATCCAAAGCTCTTATTTGATCATTCCTTGCTCCTCAATCCTTGCAGGACCTGGAAATCAACTTGCTCTGCCATCGTTAAAGGACGTTTCCGTGCTCTTATTTCTGCTGAGGAGGCTTCCTGGAGGCATGAGTGAGGAAACATGAGACGATCCAACACAGAAGTCCATTATCTGACAGCCATGACACCCATGATTTCCAGGTCATGTGAGGCTCAAGGAGAGAGGAACAATCAATGCACCTTCAGTCACACACACACACACACACACAAAGCCAAACGACCCACAGTCATAACTGGTCAAATTAGCAATGAGACAAAAATAATTAAACATTTATGTTTCAAGTTAATATACCTTAAAAATAATTTTTACTGGTCATGCTGGATGAACGAAATCATAGCTATTGATTGGCTCATCACACCTTTATTGAATAAAATGGAACAATTTTGTACCGTGAGTCACTGAAATGTTAACTGAGGCTTCTCTCTCTCTCTCTCTCTCTCTCTCTCNTCTCTCACTCTCTCTCTCTCTCTCTCACTCTCTCTCTCAGTTCAATTTCCTCCTAAATATCAAGTCTGCCAATCACAGTGTCTCAGTCACCGTCTGAGCTTCACAAACAGGTCAAATACCAAACTCTTAATTTCCGACAACGCAAGGAGAAACGCAGGAAATGGAGAAACAGTTAGACAGAGACAATCCATTTTGCAACGTGACCTATAAATATCACAGAATAATGATGTGCTCTCAGGTGACATCGAAGATGTCTTCAGTATTCCTGACTGAAGAACACTGTTTTACAACACTTTTGAATTTCACTTTTATTAGTCCTTATGTGTGAACAACGACAACCACCGCCAGTGGCCACGTTAACGGCAGAATGTATTAACGTGAATGAAGTGTGAACCTCAGATGTCTCGATTAGTAAGACTCCTGTTTTCTGACTGAGAAAATGGATTTTTTACATGAGAGAAATCATCAGCCTGATGCAGAATTTCATATCCATGTTTCATTTTCGTTTACATACAGTACCACAGTCTCACAAGCTGTAATTTCCCTGCTGAAATTAAGTCCTGCATATGGCAACGTTCAAACTTTGGTCCAGACTAAAATATGTCTGACCCAGATGATCATGGTGTCCGGAGGATGAATATCAATAATTGTGATTGCCTCCCTGGCACCGCAAAAGCCATTTTCAGGCCAGTGTGTCCACTTGTATGGAAGGAATAGTAAAAATCTAAAAGGTAGATTGCCATGATCTGTTGTGATGATGACGTTCATTTGAACATCATCATCACGACAGATCATCATCTGAACATTCCAACATTCGTGCTCCCCAGAGGATGAACCATTTTGGAAATTCCTGTCTTTTCTACAGTACCTCCATCAGGACAAAATCTCAGCTTTAAAACAAGATATCTCTTAATGTCATTAGCAGATTAAAGGACCACACCGGCCATTTTGCATGTTTGATATAATCATGTTTAATATATTCAACATATTCATATGTTTAATACATTCAATTTTCATACATGTAACGTTACTGACAATCATTTCCCAAAGCATACTACTGGAACGGTGAATTAAAAATGTTTTTCCTACCTTCCAGACCTCCATTGGTTTCAGTTCATTCTGCTATTAAAATCAACTTGTTGATACTGTAAACGTTCTTGGGATAGGTAATCCATCATCACCAACAAGACGTGTATTCAGGTTTTTTTAGAAGTTATGTAATTTTAGTGTTTAAGCTCAATAAAAAGCGTGGAGTGAATGTATGCCTCCACCGGGGAATATAGTCCCAAAAGAAGACCTGTGTTTATGGAAAAATTTAAAGGACCATGACTTCATAAGGCTGTGTAACTATTAGCAGGAGAAACATGGATTTTTAAGGTGGGTGTATCGCTTGAATATTTGATTTTGAAAGATTAAGAGATTTTGATAATATCAGGAAAGCTGAAATACGGTTTTATCCTTTGGGAAATGATTGTCAACATGTATAAAAATTGAATATATTAAGCTCAAACGTGCAAAATGGTTGGTATGGTCCTTTAAAACAGCAAATTGTGTAGATTCACAGCCAAATGATCAAGGCGCAGACCTCTTCAGAAAGACATGCTGCTTATTTAATTATTTAGTAATAGAGCAGCAGGAAATGTCCAGGAGTCAAATTCCTATTCATTCCCTGAAAAAATAATGTTAGCTCATTTATGGAGCATTTCTCGGGCTTGGATGAAAAACAATGTGCAAAATGTTTCTGCTGAATAAAAAAGTCAAAGGTATAAGACTGTAAACATCAGAACATCAGAGTGATGTCAATTATGATTCCCAAGCAGCTCTGCTGTGAGAAACAACCAATCATCAAGCTGAAAATTCATTCATGCCACTAATGATGGACTGAAAACCATTTTTAATCAGTTTAGTAATGTTCAATCATTTTTAGATGAATTTAAAAAGAATCTGTGATGTCTAGTTCCTGATTGCAATTAAAAAGCTTTCTGATTTTGATCCATTTCTGATTTGTGCTTCAAACTATCTCCATAGCAACCATCATTGACTGGATACCGTAGTATTTATGGCCATCTACCACACCAACCTAATGGAAGAAATTTTGATTTAAAATATGTCTGATATAGCATAACCAACCCTGTAGTAATACTAAATTATATCATAAGATGGGGAAAAAATTACAATGTCTCTGATGTTTCTGTGTTGAAGAACACTGAAGTTACTGTTAAAAGAAAACTTCCAAATCTGACTTTACAAATAGGAAAAATACTTCAGGAAACTGTGGGCTGAGCTTTGCAAATTTTCCTGAGTACATTGACATTCCCAAGATCATAAAGCCTTTTCATTTTAATGACCTCATGGCCTTTCCTCTAGTGCCATCCTCAAGACAAACAATTTCAGCCCTTTGACTTGTAAATCTTTAGGAATGGATAATCATTGACATGTCCAACATAATTATATTGTGGTCTGGATTAAATGTTACAGATTCTAGAGGTCAGTAGTGGGATACAATGTTAGTCTTGTTTTGGGAGGGTCTTTGGGCGGGGTTACACATAGGGGCAGAGTAACACATGTTACTCGACCTCAGTAAGGCCGCTTTCACATGATAAGTGTTGAGCATTGCACTCTGTTTGTACATAAGCGGTGTTGCTGAGCAGCGTTGCTCAACCAAGCGTTAAGAGAGAGCGTTCAGAAAGCGCTTGTCACTAATGACGTGTTGATGGTTAACAGTTTTTACAACAGACATTTGTGGTGTTTCATCCTTACTGCTAGAGGGCGCTACATGTGAATAAGAGTTTGTATTGAACCTAGCTCATAGGAGATGAAGAAGAGAGTACAGAGTGAGATACGTTGAGATACGTTTGCCTGCATGCTACATGTCCTGTGCTGATGTATTAATAAAGTAAGATCAGAAGTTAAGAAAGTGTTCTTATTCAGCGACACAACAACGCTGCAACAAAGAAGGCTCTGGGTCTTCTTCTCATTTGAAGAAAAAAAGCTAAAAAAAAAAAAAAAANAAAAAAAAAAAAAAAAAAGAACAGCAAATGTGGGTGCATGGTCAGATTGTGAACGATTTTGAAGTCGTGCTGCAAATCTCAGAAACACAGGTTATGAGCTTTTCCTCCATTGTTGTGTTGCTTCTGCTTATGTGACGTGCAGCTGTTCTCTGATTGGCTGGAAAGGTCAGTGGTGTAAAGGTCAATGTTGAGTTTGGTTGAGTTGCAGTGTCAAAACGGAGAATCCGAGTTGCATGCCACAACCGTTAGGAGTCACCGCTCAGCTCCCAATAGGTTGTTTACAGATCTGATCCATTGCGTTTTTTCCATGCAAAATGCAACTAGTGGGCAGAAGAGACACAAGACTAGTTGTTATTCAAGCAAAAAATGCTGTGTTTGTGCATTGTTTTTAGTTGTACCAATCGCTCAAACCTAGGAAAAAGCACAAGTTTTTATCGTGTACCTAGAGTTTGCTTAACCAAGGGTGGAAGGTATGGGTACACTGGAAGCTATCCAAACAATGCAGGGAGAGATGGTTAACAACTTACATCTGTCTTCTGGTGAAGCTGACACCTATACAAAAATCCTGCCATAACATGAAGTAACCACTACATTTTTATTTCATATATGTAGCAGGTTCACACATTAATCCTCATTGATCCCCATATTAGTCACACTCCTCTTGCAAAAGATGAAGGCTAGCTAACTGAGAATGCTAGTGCAGTTTTGACAGCATCTGAGCAGATTGAGTAACTATGTGATCAATACCATGTCAGCACACACAGATCTACAAACAAGACAGGATTACCACCAGAAAACAGATATAACACTACGCTTGGGTTCTAAACATGTCAAAGGCCACGTGTCAGTGACCTGTGCACCATTATCTAGAATGCAAAGTGATTAATGTACGGTGAGCCGCGTGCTAACAAACCCACGCAGCAGCGCGGACTGCCAGCTGGCGAACAGTGATCATCAGTGGGCTAACACCACCTGGCTACCTGCTAAAACAATTACAGCAACAAAACAACAGCTTAATAGTTTGACACACTCCATGCGATAAATGACAAGCGTGGTCATGGCGTGTACTCATGAAAAAAAGTCATAAACTGTATTCCTCCTGCAGCTTTGTCATGTAGCGAATGTTCAGCAATGCACACAACAACGTACAGTATGGATGTCAATGTTAGCTGAAGCTAGCTAGCTAAAGTATCACACAAAGCAATTTTTTAAAATATATCTTTTATATTCGACTGTAAACCACCGACATATTCAGACTTCTGTTTGCTCTCCATTGCTGCCCACAAACCGTTGCCCACCACTTCCGCTTGATGACATCACAAAATCATGTGACCATAAACAAGCTATGCACAATAATGGCATGACCAGGTCAGAGCGACGTTCAACGCTTATCACGTGAAACCGACCTAAATCTAACCCCGCTTCGGTTTAGCTGTGCAGCCAACAACAAAGAAGGTGGGTGAAGTTCCATGTGTTGCTCCGCCCAGTTTCCAACATGCAGTAAAGGGTAAGTTGCTCATTTCAGAAGTTGTTTATTCTCTTTTTCAGACAGCAGGACAGTAATTAGCAGGATTTCGAATCACCAACACACAGCGTAGTGACAGATGCATCCATTCCCCTCAGATCAGTGTTACACTAACTTTACTGGATGGAGTGTGTGGAGTGCAGCAAGTGGCTCAGCTCTCTTTCCTCCTAATAACAAAATCACATTAAAGTTTCTCTGTACCTCTGCTCAGCCACTGGGGCTTATTTGTCTTAATAAGCAATAGTATCCCTGCTGCTTCTATTAGACAAGGCCAGGCTGAATATATTTCCCTTCAGAAACAAGGATAGATTACCCCGGTTGTTCCTCGTGAAGTTATTCTGCTGTACAGGACAGGGAATTAAGAAAAACATCTCATCAAGGCTTTATATTTCCACACTATGCTCGTTTGCACTCTTTCTGCTTCAACTGACGCGCTTGTCTTGTTAAGACAAAGTTTATGGTAATCGTATTTGTAGGGCGACCGCTGCTTTTGTCCCATGCTGCTCATTAATCTACAGCTGGATCATCTCAAGACCTGACGCTGACTTAGTTTTAATTTCATATAATTGAGTGATTTTTAAGATGCATCAGGTACACGAAGGAACCTTTTCCACTGCCTCAGATTAAACCTTTAGGTACTTATTTGGTACAAAAAACAGGAACTTTTGCGTTTTTCCAACGGTCCTGTTGTAGTTTCAGGTCCAGTTTCATTTTCTGGTCCCTGTTCAACATAAGCTGCGTTTCCATCCAACTTTTTAAAACAACATAGAATTAAACAACTTTAAAAAATAAAGTGGATGAAAATGCTGCAAAGTCGTTTTAAGTCTTTTTAATCTGTAAATCATTTAAAAAATTAAGATGCTAAGCAGAGGTGGTTTAGCGGATGAGTCGACTCAAGAAGAAATGACTTAAGTGGATGGAAATGGGTTAGTCGTTTAAATTGACATTTAAATTGAAATTGAGTTTAAATTCAGATTTTCTAACTTTTAAATGTAAAAGTAAGAAATGAATGCAACAGCCTGTACCTGTGCAGATATGGGACGTGCTGAACAGCAGCACCATGTGTGTTACTAGGTGAGCCCACACACACACTCAGAAGTGCAGGTGGTCGTCAACAAGTTCCTGAGAATGATAGATGGCCCATTTCTATTTATAAAGTATCCCTCTGCTGGAGGAAGAAATGGAATGTGTGCCATCAGTTGCATCATGCACTTGCGAAAGGTGATGTGCAGAGCAATGCAATATGCTATCTGCCCTGCCTCCACCATGTCAGGTAACTTAATGTACCTTTTCAATAGTTTCTGCACAATAGCTTCACACACTGCATACACACAATAATGAACTGTTGTTTTGCTTACGACAAACGTTTCCCCAACCCCCCAGTATTCAGCACTAGTGGCGAGTTTATACAGCACCATAGTGCTGCGTCACGTACAGCATCCCCCAGCTGAGTCGCTTAATACAGTGAATGGAAATGCAACTTAAGTCACTTTTTCTTGCATTGACTTTCATTAAGTCGTTTTAAAGAAACAACTTTAGTTATATGGAACGCAGCTATAGGCGTCTTTCCACTGCACAAGGAACAAGAACTAGAAACAAGAACTAGTCCAAACTAGACCAAACTGGAACTGGTCCTAGATCCAGTTCTAGTTACCATTTTGTGCACAAACAGCATTGAAATTAACTGCGATGCTGTTGGTCATTATTGCGTCATTGCGGACCGTGGAGAGGTAGTCCAACGCAACAAACAAAGTGGAAAGCGAGGTGCTGAGAACCGTTGTATTTCTTTGACTGATAAGCTGTTTATGTAGTCGGCGCTTTGTGGCTTGTATGGAGCGATCCATTAAAAGGAGGGCGTGGCTACAATGGCAGATTGTGGACATAGACGATGATTTACGACGCAGAACATGACAAAGAATGGTGAAGAACTGCATATTCAGGCTTTGTTTGCTTGTTACTTTCCAAAGGCATTGAGGGAAAAACAAGCCGGCTAACGGCTGTCACAGCTGCTTCAGCGACACAAGCGGTTTTTGTGACCAATCAGCGCTAAACAGTGCAGTAGCCCCGCCCCCAGGGTCTTGTTTGCTCCTGTAAGTCCCACAGGTTGAACAGGGACTAGAAAGTGGAAAATGGCAGAGTTGCTGTTTTTAGTGCCAAAGAAATGACAAAAGGTTTGGGACCGTGGGAGTGGAAAAGGGCCTCATGGGACCTACAGCACCAAACAGGATCCTGGGGATGGGGCTACTGCACTGTTTAGCGCTGATTGGTCACAAACTATTGAATCACGGAAGTGGCTGAGGCTAAGAGCAATAAAATAAAATAACTGTGTCAATAAATGATATGCTGGATAAGAATAATAAATACAAGAGAAAAGAAATACAATAGATGACAAAACTGGAAAATTCAGTAAAACCCAGAATAAAAGAAAAGTGTAATTAGGTAAAAACATAAGACAAGTAAGTTAATTAAATAGATATGCCTAAAAGAAATAAATGGATGTCGCATCAACCTAAAGAAAAAGCAGTACTGTAAGAAACTGAAAGAGCACAATAATCAAAGTGCGGTAAACAGGAAAAAAACATCCATTATTTTTTTCTCATCCCTTTTTGTCTTCAGTTTGATTTGGTACAATTTCTCCTGAAGTTGGTTGAAATATAAAAGAGTACTGATATAACAGATGTTAATTTTATTCTGCTGTTCAGTGATTAAAAACTCTCTAAAAAAAAACCACAGGATTCATCAGCATCACACAGGTAACGAGCAGCAATTACATACAGTTTAATTACATTTAATCTATGATATGACCAGGCTGGGAAAAAAGAAATCCTCAATGCGTCTCACATACAACTTCAAGCTTAATGTTCTAATCACATTTGTGACAACATTCATAATGTTGATGGCTTAGCTGAGCCTGCGTTGGCATGGAGGTGAGATAGTCATGAAAAAAACACCTGCATCGCATAACAACATGATATAAAATGTATTCAAAACAGATTTAATTGCAGTGATCGTTTAATGTTGGAGTTCCGCGATGAAGAGTGCAGCCGCAGAAATGAACATGGTGCCATCTTTTTGTCACTATTAAGAAGCTTTATACTCGATTTTAATGGAACACACACTTGTACTGTACAGTTGCACAGATATTCACTTGCATACTCCACATCAATCTGGAGCATTAAATACTACATCCACTAGGGGGCAGTGTGAGGGCCAAAACATAAATCATCCATGGTTGTCACCGGAAAACAACTTTGGAGATCAGCATTTTACTTACGTTATGAAAGCAGAAGAAACTGTGACAGCGGTGACAAGAGAGATGGTTGATAAGGCCATTACACGAATCCCAGCTTGTCAGCTTTTCCTCAAAACTTTCAGCTATTTTTCTGGTTGTCACCATTGTTGCACTGCTGACATTTGACGAGTTGACTTTGCTGCCCACACAATGGTTTTTTGTACTGTAGGTACTGCATCTTTCAAATGCTATTTCTCAGGATAAAACCAAAATTTTGAACTGTTACACTCTGTCTAGGGAGGATTAAGACATAATAATAACATTAAGACTAATTAACATTAAGACATAATAATCAGACTCATTTTCCTCAACTCCCAAAACTAGTCCATGAGGAAAAATATAGCATGATACTGCTGCTGACTTATTTACAAGTATTTACAAATATGGCAAATGGAAATTAGGTTTAGGGAGAGCAAGGCCAACACAACCAGCAAAGGTGAGCTAACTCGACCAAGAAAACTAACCAAACTAAAAACAAAAACTTACACACTTAAAGGACCATACCTTCCATTTTGCATGTTTGAGCCTATATATTCAATTTTCATACACGTAACATTACTGACAATCATTTCCCAAAGGATGCTACTAGAACGGTGAATTAAAAATGTTTTTCCTACCTTCCAGACCGTCATTGGTTTCAGCTCATTCTGATACGCTATTAAAATCAACTTGTTGATACTTGAAATGTTCTTGGGATAGGTAATCCATNATTAAAATCAACTTGTTGATACTTGAAATGTTCTTGGGACAGGTAATCCATCATCACCAACAAGACGTGTATTCAGGGTTTTTTTTTTTTAGAAGTTATGTAATTTTAAGGTGGGTGTATCACTTGAATATTTAATTTTGAAAGATTAAGAGATTTTGCAAAATATCACAGCTGAAAAGCTGAAATACATCCTTTGGGAAATGACTGTCAGTAACGTAACATGTATGTACCCATTTTGCATGTTTGAGCCTAATATATGTAAATTGAATATATTAGGCTCAAACATGCAAAATGGATGGTATGGTCCTTTAATTAAGAGAAACGGGAGAAATGAGGATAAGAGAAATGGCTGCACACCCCGACACTTTACCATCAAGGGATGGTTGGAAGTTGAAGTGAAGAGAGTTCTGCCCTCAAGATAAGATGAGAAAAGAAGATCCCAGCTCAGCTCCTCAACAAACTCATTCTCATAGAATGAAACACAAAAAAACAAAATTAAGTTAATTTAAAAAAAAAAAAAAGAATGAAACACACCTGTACCAGTCAGCCTGGAAATCCTGAAATGCTTTATTGCTGATTGTGACAAAGTGTAATACACTGGCACACAATCACTTCTAATAGCCTCCATGTTTACCGCAAAGTTCAGAATAAGTGCACAATCAATTTTAATGTAGGTGTGGCTAGCTATCCTATGATCTCTTTATGTTTATATTCAAGTCGTTCCCATACATTAATAAGTTGTGGCCACCATGGACAGATTATCATGACCACGGACCCCTACCTCCACATGCAAATAATACACGTGCACTGTGTGTGCAATCTCTAAGCACACAGAGTGCTGCCATCTGTAGCACCAGCACCACTGCTAACAGTAACACTATCACCTTCCACCTGTTTTTTTGGTGAAAAATGTTGAAATAGAGGGTATTTGTTGTAGCAAAGCTGCATCTTTACACTGTAAAGCATTTCAGAGTGGTTCAACTTAAAAACATAAGTTCCCTTGCTGCCTTGAAAATATGAGTTCCCTCAACATAAAAATCTCTTTGTTTCAATTGAAAAACTTAAGTTGAATAAGTTAAACTAATACCTTTGCATTGTGTCAATGTGTTATTTCAAGTTGTCAAAGTTGATTCGACTTGATTATCTTAGTTAAAACAATGAATTATTTCTCATTATCCATGAGACAAAACCTACTGCATTAGGTCAAGTGAATGTAAATTCCTGCACTGTAAACCCAAATTAGTTCAATCTACTCAAAAAATCTGTGGAAACCGATTACCTCAAAAAAGTTGAGTTTCCAAACTTAATAATTAAACTTTAGCCTTTATTTATGCAGGGGTAGCTCACTGAGTATTGAATGTTCTTTTGCAGGAATGCCCTGCTCACACACCTAGCAGTGTGTAGAGGAAGACTGCTCAGTGAACAAAGTGAAACTCTTTGCTGAGTGAAAAGTCCCTCAGTTAAAGCTTATTAAAGCTTCAACAACAAGAGAGCGATATAATCAGAAACTGACAACAGCATGCAGCAGGGAGGTCACTAACAGAAAAGACACTCTTTCTGATGGTTACACACCAAAAAGTAGAAAACATTCAAATGTAACTCAAAGTGTTACAGCAACAAATAAACTAACACAAAGCTACAACATTCATAAAAAAAGGATTATAACAGATATTTACAACAGAAATATTTCCAACAGAACTAGAACTCAAAGCATGTAACAATGCTGCAAGGCATGCTGGGAGAGTCAGAGCAGAATCACGTGTGTCATTTAACTCAAAACAATTGATCATTAGTACTCTAAACCAGCCTAAACTCTGTAATAGTTGAGTTGTATTAACTTTTGCAAGGTTTTTAAGGAATACTCAAAAACCTTCCTTCCTTACTCAGTTTTTCTGAGTGGAGTTTTGGGATTTACAGTGTACCAAAATATGTGTTTACGTTGTTTATTGATTATCTTAAGTTGGTTTGTACAACATTTTGTGGTGCAATGATATGGCAAAGCTGAGTTTCCCAGCTAAAAATTCATGGCACCTTAATTTTTTTTTTATTTCCCGTTTTTTTTTTTTTTTTTTGTTTTTTTTAAACCTGATAACTTATAAAAGTAAGTTGAATGAACACTGACAACAGTATTCAACTTTCTAATAGTCAAGACAACAGATGATTTTAAGTTCACTTTCTCTAAAACTTAGAGACTTGAGTGCAACATCCAAAACTTATCATGATTCTTTGAGTTAAAGAGAAGAAATAAGTTCACATAACTAAAGAGGGCTGTTGTGTTTTACAGTGTAGCTTCTTTTTCTCTTTTGAGTTTACGCTTTGCCGACCCGCTAGGAGCGCATTTCTCCATATTGACAGCTAAACCAACATTTGATCTTTAGCCTACATTATTATGTCAATACGTGATTTGGCCTAATTTGGCCCATACTGCTAATTTATACAATATTCAAACAATTTCATAATCATACTACATTTTCAAAATCACATTTACTCCAATATTTTAAAAACAAAAATACTTTACACATTAAAAAAAGAAAAAAAAAAAGATAATAAATCTTAAGGCCAAGGGCCCCTATTGGCTCCAGGGTCCTGGTCAGTGCCCACTTTGCCCATGCGGTAATCCGTCTATGGTATCCACGCTTTAAGTATGTCATTCTCACAGTAGAAACTCATACATATCTCGTTGCAATGTATTAATAAATTGTGGCCATGGGATATTATCTTGTTCGCATGCATTAGTAACTCATGGCCATGCTTATTTTATTTTATTTTTTCCATAAATGTCACCACTTAGGCTCCGTACAGTAACAAAGTGGAAGTTTTAGCAATGTTGTCTTTTATGTCATTATGCTGGGTTTTTTTTTTTTNTTTTTTTTTTTTTTTTTGCTTGTTTTTTTTTCGGTCTTGACTAAAATCACAAATTTTTTTGAGTATCAGATTAATTTCTCAATGTCCTCTCGCACTGCAGTCTGTCAACATCTTGGTGAGCAACAGGAGGGCTACATCCTTCATGTTTGAGTTCTTTGTGATTCTTATTGGAGCGCTGTGTCTTCTCTTTTATTGCTTGATGCCATCCTTGCACCCTTAGCTATTACTCTTAGTATTATCTCATACATTTCTTCTGTAAATTTTGGGTTTGGGGTGCAATTCTGCTTTTTTTGAGGAAATTATTTCCTTGTGCTGCCATCTTGTTGGTACCCCAGAAGTCTGGACCCAGTGGAACTTATGATAATTAGATACGGGAAGCAGACGCTGTGTGAGAAGCAATTTGTCATCAGGCTGGTGTTGGAGAATGAGAGAGAGCTGCTGATTTAACGGTGACAGAAGAAGACACGGAGCTTTAAATCCCTCCAGTCGGCTGCCACGTCCTCCCACCATCTCCAGCCACACGTTTGTCACCACAGGAGAGATATTGTGACTGTATACCTGCTGGAAAGGCCATATAATCACACCGAGAAGTAAAAACCATTTAGTCCGAGGGAAATAGAAAGAGCATGGCGTCACCTTTTCCAGAAAGTAAATATTGCATATGGCTCCTTCGTGTCCATGGAATGAAAACTACTGCGATTTTCTCTGCAAAAAAAAAAAAAAAAAAAAAAAAACCTTATTTGTTTTACACAAACACAATTACGTTCTGGTTATTTATTCATTTTATTCTTTTTTTTTTTTGTTCTGTCAGATTTTTCCAAAACCTGTTCAAGGTGCTTCAGATTCTCGTAAACCCATCTCATTTCTTTTCATCTCATAAAAAAGACATGAAAGATGAAAGAGAGACTATGACATGTTAGATTTTGTGAAGATTCTACTTGGCTGCAAGATGTAAAGCTGATATTTATGGCCGATATGTGGATTTTTTTTATTACATTCTGTATCTGACAGTTCCTCATAGGAATGATACAAACCTTATCTGGCAGTAGCATGATAATGAGTATCTTAACCTGTCACTTTGGTATCTGGCGGGTATCAACACTCGCCATATTTCACAAGTTTATCATATTTGTCATGTGACTTTATCACTGAGTCGCAGTGCACAGCGCTGACCATAAACAGTCTTATCTGACATGTTTTAAATTCATATCAAGGCATAAAGGGCAGAGTTCTATGGTTTGCTTTGTGGGTGAAATTATCACAGCATCCAGGGTCATGGAACTGTTTCAACTTGTGCTCTTTATTCCATTTCTGAAGCGGAATTCTCCTGCGTATGGAGAAGATGCTGCTCTGTGTCTTTTAAATTATTAAAATATATATATATATTTCTACTTAATGTTCTACTGTGAATGACTCATGAGTGAAAACCCTTCAGAGAAAGAATATATATTGTTTTCATGAATAAAACCTTTTTGTGGCCTCTAAGCAGAATTTGAAGGGTCCCCCCCCAAAAAAAAAAAAAAAAANAAAAAAAAAAAAAAAAATTAAAAATGCAATTTAATTTTGGTTATGAGTGATGCTTGTGGGCTCCTGATTTCATTCCATAAGAAATAATAATTTGTAAATGTTCAGAGGCAACAACCAACTACCGAAAGAAATAAACAAATTTGTCAAAAATGCTTCGTTTTGGGCTCCTTATGAAAATGCAAATATAAAACAAAACAAAATACATCATAATGTACTGTTAGAGGCTCACTTAAACATGACAAAAGCTTACCTGAATATTACAGATTTATAGCTTGGATTTAGCTCATTCAGGATCTCAGGTGGCCGTCAGGCCCTAAACAGCTGCTTAGTTAGCGAACACCTCGGGCTGTTCGTGTCCTCAGACATTACGATTCATTTCCAGCTTGTGAATAAAAAGTGAAAATCATTAATTTGGAGGAAACTGGACTTGTTTTGCTGTGAGGAAAGGATAAGAAATCAATCACGCAAAAGGCTCCTGGTATAAGATTTTAGTACTGGGGACATTTTCCTGACACGTTTCCAGGTAGCAAGACATGCTAATGCTGGAATCAATGTGTGAGCGGGACATTTGGAGCAGAAACACTGACATTTGAAATAACACCCACAGAAATCGGCAAATACAATGAGCATCAACTGTGGATGTTTGTGTGCACATGGATAATACTTTTTGGCCTTATGACATATAAAGTTCCACACGTTCACACACAGGTAGTTTCAGTGACATAAGGTCACTGGAAAAATGTTTTCGTTTATTTATTGCATGTTTAAAAGCAAACATATTAGAAAAAGAAGTTAGACATTGTCATTTGCAAAACTCCATCATATTGTGTACATAAAAAAGAATCAAATCTGGTGCAGGAGAGCAGAGGTGGGTAGAGTAGCCAGAAACTATGCTCAAGTAAAAGTATTGTACTTTATGATAATAGTGATTGAAAAGAAAACAGCGTTTGAATGTGTGGCCAGAGATGTGCCTCTTCTAAACCTCCTGTTGTTGATTCTGCCATGACTGTTCTGCTCAGGGTGAAACCATGGAAACAGAGGGTAGGGCGTGGCTACTTCAGAGCTGAAGCAGACAGAAAAACTGAACGTGACTGAATTCAAAAGGGTGAAATCACAAGTAATGCAAAGAGTGCGACCAAATGCAACGGAGTAAAAGTATATTTTTTCCTTTATAAATATACTCAAGTATGAGTTAAAAGTATCCTACAATAAAACTATTCAGTAAAGTACAATTTTGTGAAAAAAGTTACTTAAGTAAATGTAACAAAGTAAATGCAGGAGAGGTAAGAAGTCAGAACATTCAAACATAGTCAATCAAATCCTCCTCAAATATAAAAAAGAACAGCAAAACAAGTCCAAAACAATCAAAAAAAAAAAAAAAAANAAAAAAAAAAAAAAAAAACAAACAAATATAAGAAACTAACAGTTGCAATCCTAACTAACAGAATTATAAAACTATTTTGTAATAGTTTTAAAACTAGAAAGAGATGAAGTTAATCTAAAATCTCCAAAATAAAGTATTTTCCTATATTATGCATGGATAATGTTTAAGAGTGGAGCTGAATTAAACAAACACGTTTACGTCTTATTTGAACTAGCCATTAAATGTATCTATAGTATACACTTCAAACATTTCCAAAAAATGATTCTGATTGTCATATTCAAAGCATAGAGTCAGTGTTGATTTGTGCTTCCTGCATTCTGCCATTTGCAGGCGTGATGGGATGGCAGCCATGTCTGTTTCATTAGAGAGTCTTCACTTGTCTGCCAGCTCCAGAGGGAGAGATATCGACAGCTGTCTCACCATCCCCCCCCAGACCAGATATGCTACACTGTCCATGAAGAAAGGCTGGACTTGTTCTTTCCCTGCCAAAAATTTAGATCTCCATTTCGGAAGGCTGCCTTTTCAGATATGTGGATTTGATTTTTACACAAGATTTATGCAAGATGTAAGAAATGCGTGTAATTCCTTGTTAATGCATGACCTCATGTCTAGCTCTGAAATTAAAAAGGTGGGCTGTAAGTAAAAATAAGAAAAGAGTTATATATAATCTGCCAAGGCAATTTTGGAAGAAGCAAAAAAATTTCAAATATACTGTGTATATATATATATAAACATATAACTTGTTTTATTCTTGGTGATGAGCGTGGAGTTTAGAAATGAAACCAATTACATACAGTATGGAATTAGATTTGTGCCACATTTTGACTGAGCAGTTTCACCTTTTTGGCAAAGAAAATAAAATTCTGTATACACATAATTTAAGTTGAACAAACAAAAATCTATTTCGTGCTCAGAAAAATACTTAAGTGTGCACTCTCATAACTAAACACACTCAGAGTGTCGCTGCTGCTCTGTCAACATCTCTGTTCTCTGCGCTCAGGACGATGCTCAGCTTGGCACAATGTTACCACTGTGCCACAATTACCAGCCAATCAGAGAGACTCCAAAGTTGCTCATTTCTGATTGGCCAGTCTCCTCCAATCACTGATTTCTCCTCTAATCAAAAATTTAAATGACCATGACTTCATAAGGCTGCATAACTATTAGCAGGAGAAACATGGATTTTTAAGGTGGGTGTATCACTTGCATATTTGATTTTGAAAGATTAAAAGATTTTGCAAAATATCAGGAAACTGAAATACGGTTTTATCCTTTGGGAAATGATTGTCAGTAACGTAACATGTATGAAAATTGAATATATTAGGTTCAAACATGCATGATCGCCGATATGGTCCTTTAGTATTGGTAGATATCAATGGTAAAATAATCAGTAATTAGTATCAACCCCAAAAATTCCTGTTGGTGCAGCCAGTCCCAAAATTAGTGATCAAATGAACAAATCAATCAAGAAAAGCCATTTGAGAGCATGTGGTGAGAAATGTCTGGGGCCAGGAGCAAAAAAAAAAAAAAAAAAAAAAAAAAAAAAAAAAAAAAAAAAGAAAAAATACGAAGAAGTAACTGAACATCTCCACAATCCTATAAAGTTGTCATTTAGTCCATTTATCAAACAAAACTGAATGCTGAATTTGATTTCAAAACATGGGGTGGAATTCATAAAAAAAAAAATACTTTTTTAAAGACTTCTTTTATTTTCTAGAATCTCATAGAATCAAGTAAAAATGTATAACTTTTTTATGATTTATTTTTAGATGTTTTTGTTTTTTGTTTTTTTTTGTTTTTTTTTTGCTAAATTCTTTTAGGTTTTTTTNTTTTAGATGTTTTTGTTTTTTGTTTTTTTTTTGCTAAATTCTTTTAGTTTTTGTTTTTTTTTTCTTGAATGAAGAATTTTCATGAAAACTGATTTGAGACTCCAGAGGGTTAACAGAATGCTGAATCTCTCAGTTATGCTGTTACACAGGAGAAGTGGGGGTATAAGCGGAGGTTACCACGTGGAAACCTCGCTTTGCTGCATAGAGTTTATTTTTGTTTTACACTTGTTTTTTGTTCTTCTCTTTTGTAAATGCATTTTAACACCAGTGCCATTGCACATCGAGACAAATACAGGAAATAGAGCAATCAGAGCCTTTTAAAGCAAAAAAACTAATCCTGTTCTCCCTTGGCAAGCCCACAAATAACTACCGAGCAAAAAACAGCCATTAAAAATCAACAGCAAACCTACAGTAATCCTCCTGAAATTCACGTATGAGAGAGAAAAGAAAGCAGTCAAAGCAAGTCGTTAACTCAACAGAAGCAAAGTGGAGAGATGATTCTTCAGGTCAGAGCCATCGGAGCTCTGCATCATCCCGCCAACAAAGATGAGCTCCTACACCTGAAAGTGAAGCGGAGCACGAGCCGTTCATTATTCATGAGTCTTCACTTATTCATCAGATGTTGCTGAGCATGCTCCCGTGCTGTTGGGATGACCAATCATCATGAATATTTACAAGAGTGCGCTTGATATTTAAACATGACTTGGAATATTGTCACCAGCGGTAAATGGCATAAATAGCAGTGGAGGAGAGCTGCTGTCTTTCCGCACGACTTTTTTTTTTTT
>VXCM01002842.1:0-43433 GCA_014773175.1 Lucifuga dentata | reverse complement strand
CCCAGACACCTGGACACCAGGAAAAAAAAGACAAAAAAGGCAAACATGCACTTTGACTGCCTCTTCTTAATCTTATTTGGTCTGTCAGTTCATAATGAATGCATGAGTTGAGGGATTATGGAGAGATATCTAAAAAAAAAGGACACATAACCTTTGGCAAAAAAAAAAAAAAAAAAANAAAAAAAAAAAAAAAAAAAAAAGGCAATATGATGCAGCTTTGATGAAAATTGCGCCCATATTGTTCTGTGGAGTTAATAATCCTTTCATATTACATATGGAAGATAAAAGGCACAATGTCGCCCAAAAATAAGAGGCCAGTTTAAATGGAATGGCCTGTGTGGCTGCGCACTGCTTTTTAAGTGGTTTGAATGAAACAGACGGACAGCAATCACTGTTTGGCTGCAAGTAATCAAACTCTAATGGAACTCTATGAAACAGCTAACAAAAAACAAAAATGGACTTTTTTTTTTTTGCTTTTTTTCCCCACAAATGCAACAACTAAAAAGCACAGAAAATCTTGCTGTCGTGAAAATAAATTGTTTATAAGTGGCCTACACAGATTATCATGTTCGTATTTTCATTTAGTGGTTCTCCTTTGACACCTTTACAGAAAACACTGATCCACTTCTACTCCACTTTGCTGCAGCACTACTGTGCACACAGAGGGAAAATATGGTGTAATAGGTGCTGTTCCTTTAAGGCCCCCTCCTTGTCAAACTAGATGCATTTCTATGGCATCAACCTCAAGTTTTGCGACTTTGACAATGTTTAATACATATGGTGCATTCATATGTTGAAGGTAGAAAAACCACCCAAAAATCGCCAACGGCAGCAGAACATAGCGCCAGAATGCAGACAACAACGGTAGACACATAACTGTTGCCATGGCATTTGGCAGGATGCAACAGCGAATCAATATTGGCGAATTGATAATTTTGCGCCTTGTTTTATAAAAACAGGAAAGTTCTGGCTGTTTTATATGCTCGTTTAAAGAACCGACAGAAAAGGCAGACGTATGTCAGTTCAACCTATTTTACAGGATTGCAAACTGCTGGGAGAATTCCATCTCTAAATTCAAGAACTGAGGATGGATGAAGAGATTCAGAAGATATTTCAGACTGTCGACAACTCAGCTGTCCACCTTTGACCCAAGAATATCAACATCCAGTTTGTCATTGCAGCTGCGTTAAGAGGAAAAAGTTGAAAAATTTTAACTTTTGACAGTAAGTTCCATCTGGCCGTATGGTGTGCCGCTCTCACCACCAGCGGTGGCGGAGTTTTCCGTCGTCCTCTCATTGAAAAGAATGGAACATCCGGTTTTCTGTCTACTTCACACCGTCAACAGGTGAATGCACCTAATACTCTTTATTATATTACACTATAAAAAAATGAGGGAAACAAAAAATGGAATATGTCCTCTTTAAAAATTAGAAATAAAAATGGCCACGATATTTCATAAATATGACATAGTAAGCCAAACGTATGAAGAAAGTATCTCATAATTATGACTTAATAATTCCAAGTCATAATCATGAGATATCAGGTGATCATTTTAACTTTTTATGACATGTCATAATTTTGCTTTTCAATCTAAATAAAGAAATGCTAAACACTAGGTTTTCATTTGCAATTATATAATAAGAATATAGAGATAAAGTCTCACAGCTATAAGTCTTAATTTTGCCCTATCTATCTTTACCATAAAGCCAATATATTTGTTTGATTTTTTTTTTAGGCAGGCAAAGATAAATACATTGATCAAATACACGCATTTAGCCCATGATGTTGCATATGAGATTAGAACATAAAAGCAGCTCCTCAGTGAAAAAGGAGATGTTGTACTGTAGATGTTGAGCGTCCTTCAGATTCAGGTGGCAGCACAGCTGAAATATGTTTTTCTCTTTTCATCTGTAAATTCTAAAGAAAAAAAAATCTTTTTTTATATCTTCATCTTTAATCTTGTCTTCCTTGAAGAGTGCCTTTGAGCTTTTGTTTTCCGTTAAGATCTACAACAGATGCCTCGTTTTCCACACACACAAACTAAATAGGAAAACTAATTCAGCAAGCATTTAGATGTTGACTAGAAAGTGATGAGATGGTTTCCACTCGCATTAAAAGCCCGTGTAAACAGAGCGCCAGAATTAAAGGGTCATTAAATTAAAGGAGCATTTCTGCACAGCTTAGTCCATTTTCTAAATAAAAGCATGGAGTCAGGGTTAAAGTATTATTGCAGGATAAGTGTAGACTTTTTTATTAACAATACACTGAGGTCCACTTCAGATTAAAACGGAATGATGCCACTGGGCCTGTTCGTACTACTGCAAACATCAGGCTGTGTCATCAGGAATCTATAGAACCATTAAACAGTTACCACAGCTCAGACAACCAGCTCAGCCTAATCCTAAAATAACCTAACAACCGAGGAAAATGTTAAAATGTGTTAAACGTTATCAAAACCACCAATAAGTCACGTGCATCCTTGAAGTCACGCTTGTTTTCTACCTGTTATCAGTCTGTCAGAATGTGTAGCAGGTCAGGTCAGGTCAGGATGCGCTGGGCCACATCCACCATGCAACAGAAATGCCCGATTGGCAACCATCCTGGCAGACCTGCGGTTCACCCCCATCTCGCGGAGGTACCCATCCATTTGCCACAGCCAGGTGTTACGTGGACGTCCCCTCAGCCTGGTCCAGACACTGGGGTCCTCAGCAATGAGGCATCTGATGCTGGATCATCCTCAGAGAAATGCACCACATGGCCATAGTGTCGTAACTGGCGCTTCCTCATGATGCTGGTAATCGTCTCATCTGGGCGTCCCGGAGCAACCGCTCATTTGACACAAAGTTGGACCAGCGGCACCCCAAGAATTCTCCAGAGAGACTGAGTACCAAAGACATCCAGTCATTGTTTCAAGTCACTGGTTAGCGTCCAGGTCTCTCAACCATGAAGTAAGACCTGGAGCACCAGAACTCTGAAGACTTGGACCTTCGTCTTCTTGCAGAGATATCTGCAGCCATACACCCCTGTCCAGTGACCCCATGACCCCGCAGGCCTGCCCCAGACGTCTCTAACCTCATAGGAGGAGCTCCCAGAAACTTGAATGTCACTGCTGAGGTAGGTGAATCTCTCAATAAGTTCAGCACTCTCCCTGATTACAGGCATGCTGTTGATGGCTGAGTTCAAGAAGTCATTGAAAGCCTGGATCTTAGTCTTGATCCAAAACACCCACAAACCCAGGTACCCAGACTCCTCACTCAGCTTCTTGAGAGCTCCTACTAGAACATCCATTGACTCCGCAAAGAGTATGTTTAAATGCACGTTAAAACTTTGATTGTACAAAAGGAGCATACCAACGATCGTGCATGTTTGAGCCTAATATATACAATCACGTTACGTTACCAACAACCATTTCCCAAAATGTACGACTCTAGCAAAAAATTTTAGAATTTTTTTCCTTCTTTCCAGACTGCATTAGTTTCAGTTCATTCCAGTACACCATAACAATGTACTTGTAGAGACTTGAAACATGCTTGAGATACATCACAGCGAACAATGTGTCTGTTAAGCTTTTTGTCAAAGTAACTTTAACTGATCCAACACAGGAAGACAATGTATTTCTCCACCAGGAAATATAGTCCCAGTATGTTTTGGAAATTGTTTGTCAGTATCATAACATATGTTACATTGGGTTCAAACATGCACAATTGTCAGTATGGTCCTTTAAGGCAATCCTTGTCTGTTTTTCCAAATAGCATATTAACGCTATGATTTGATTTAAATTTGGCTTAATCTGAGTGACACAACTAGATTATATGATTGTAAATTGATTTACTCAAGCACGTAAACAAGAATAAAACAATAAATGGGTGGTTTTAAAAATGGAAGTGGCTGGTTGTATCTTCATGTGTATCTTCATAGAGTTGCGTCTGTTTTACAGTCTGACTGTAATTAATCATAAGAAATTACAGACATGACTTTCCATTGCCTCCTGACAAAATCTGCTCCTACAACTGCATTACTATGCAACAATACTGTAACATAAACTTTACATTTCAGCTGATCGTTCACTAAATCACATTGGAGTTTTTTTTTTTTTTCTTTTCTAAATTTAGGGCAGACATTAG
The DNA here is from genome assembly GCA_014773175.1 of Lucifuga dentata. Classification (NCBI taxonomy): domain Eukaryota; kingdom Metazoa; phylum Chordata; class Actinopteri; order Ophidiiformes; family Bythitidae; genus Lucifuga; species Lucifuga dentata. Next base: position 39,309 of record VXCM01002842.1, on the reverse strand, counting down.
TTTCAGTTTATTTCATGAGATTATAAAAGTTTAAACATGCCAGACGCGATCCATCACATTTATTTTTATTTTTATTGAACTTGCATTATCATGGCCTTATTTTTTCATGGTCATTTTAAATCCAGCCGTAGTTACAACTAGCTAACCAGGCAAAGAGTTTAACAATAAATGCTGTATTGGATTGCATGTATTTAAAGTCTCATCTTGATTTTCATACTGTAGTGAAATAAATGGAAAGTGACGGCTGCCTGGAAGCTAAAAACAAAAAAAAAAAAAAANAAAAAAAAAAAAAAGCACATTTACACATTATAGCATGCTTTAGAGAGTGGCTTCCTCACAAATATGCTAAAAAAAAAGAAGCAAAAATGGCGGTTTGGTCCTTCGAGGTCGAGTTGGTGTCATAAAGGGGATGGAGGCGTCGTGTGAGGTTAATGTGTTGGGGTGTGATACAGCAGAATGGAGGCAGTGGGGAGGCTCACACTTCATGTGTGTGTGTCACAAGGCAGAACAGCAGGATGTTTGACCAGCTGACCTGCTGCAGGTCCGTCCCGCCTCGCCATCCATCTGCTCAGCCGGCTGTCCTCAGACCCCTACCAAACCAACAGAAAGCACCCCTTCACCCCCACCCCACCCCATATTCTGTTTACAGCACAATGTAGCTCCTCCATCTGTGCTTACAGCCTCTTTCTCTAAAAGCAGCAATAACACAGAGCTGTTTTGTTTTTGTTTTTTTGGTTTTTTTTTTACTGCGTACTGTACATCTCAAAAGTAAAGCTGATACAGGTTCAGAAATCTAATATCTTTTTCTGTAATTCATTATTGGCGGGACCTTAGCCTGGTTTCACATGATAAGCATTGAGCGTTGCGTTGACCTGGGTGTTCATTATTGTGTATTGGGAGCTGAACAGTCGTAGAACATCATCTTGAGCGACGTGCACTGCTGATTCTCCGTTTTGATGCTGCACTCAAAGTTCAACCATACTCAACTTTGACCTTTCCACCACCGCTTTCCAACGTGCAGCCAATCAGAGAACAGCTGCACGCAGAAATGACACAACAATGGAGTTCTTTGCTCATAACCCGTGTTCCCAAGTTGAATCATGTATCATGATCTGATCACGCATCCACATTCGCCATTTTTTTCTGCTTTTCTTCTTTGAATGAGGACAACAGCCAGACGTTCATGGTAAATACTGTTAACCATTGACACTTCATCAGCAATAAGCACTTTTTGTCAGCATTTGGTTAATGCTGAGCTCAGCACAACGCTCAACGCTTATCACGTGAAAGCAGCTTTAGGATGATGATGCCAGTCCCTCCAGCTTTTTGGTCTGCAGCAAATTCTTGGCAGCTACTTGGTAAACTGCCATGACATTTTTCCTGCCTCTTTATGGTCCCCAGCAGATGAATTTTAGCAGCTCCCTCACCTTCGTCTTATGTTAGCGTCAGGCCATAAATTGAAGTATATACACGAGAAATATGACAATCTAAATCAATTTCAGACTGCGATGAAATTTATCAAGCACGGTCTTGTTTCCTCTAGGATGAAACATTCCAGCTTCTTGGGGATAAATAAAATATTTACAATTTTATTGATTCTGTGACCATTTTTCTGGTGCCACCCCTCAGGACAAACTTTAAAACTGAAAGAACAATAATGCTGCATATTTGTGTCTTGTAGAACTATCCAGCACTTTCAAGATTAAAACTGCTGAAAACTGATGTTTGGAGTTAATATGAAATACAATCACATTCCCATTTCTAAGTCAAACATTCTCAAAATTCTCAACTATTAAAGGGACATATGATGATTTTGTTATTTTCTCCATCTGACTTTCTCCATCCTAAACTACCCTGAAAGCTTCATTTTGATTTGTCCTTTACTTTTTTTTAACATGCTTACAAATTTGAATTTACACAAGTGGTTAAACACACACACACACACACATACACACACACACACACACACACACACACACACACACACACACACACACACTCTGCAAAGCTAGCAGGAGAGTGTTTGACCAACATCTACCATATCCTGGCTGGCCAATCAGAACAGAGTGGGCCTTTTGAGTGGGAGGCCTGAAAGAAATAGGACCTAAAATGGCTTGTTTTCACTGTTTGCACAGGGGTGCTGCAGAAAAGGAGAAGAGGATCAATATGTATTTTTGCACATTAAACAAAAGCTTCAAAATAAACCCCTAAATTAAAATAGAAGCTTGTATAATATGTAGATATTATAAAATAAAAATATAAAATAAATATAAAATATAAAATAATAATGATCTAAATTCCACAAATATGTAATTAAACTGCATCATATCCATCAAATCAGAGATTATTCACATTAAGTTAGCCAGATTTGATGTTCAATAAATGCTGCAAATCAGGCTGAATAATAACTGAATGATAAAGGACATCATGTCAAGTCTAAAGATACAGTATAATGCCAAGTATTTATACAAATGGAATGTATACAGCATGTATGAGTAAGACTTTAGTTGAAGTTGTGGTTTTGGAGGCGATTTTGGCTCACGTGGATTCTCCTCTGTTGCAGAGGATGATGGGAATAAGCTGTCTCAGTACCAGTTGATTGCAAATGAGAGCTGTTCATAGACTTCAGCTGTCCACAGAGTGAGAGGGAAAAAAAAAATCAATGTATGAAAATTCTTAAAACGTCAAAAAAAAACAACTTGTGCTTAGCAAGAGTCTGTTTTTGAAAGAAAGAAAGAAAGAAAGAAAGAAAGTACAGAATATAAAACAGACACCCACCACAGTATCTAGCNGAAAGAAAGAAAGAAAGAAAGAAAGAAAGTACAGAATATAAAACAGACACCCACCACAGTATCTAGCCTACCACAACATATTTGAAAAATAGGCTTATATAAAGCTAAAACCAGACCCTAAAATCACTCCCTCCCCATACTGAGGTATTGCTAAGTACATTTACTGTTCTTCTACACTGCAAAAGATACTTATTTAAATCCGTATGCCAGAAAGTATATAAAATGTACTACACGAATGCTAAAAAATTGGAGCTCCTTGTCATTTTCACAGAAAATATAACACAGATTATTACAGATTAGCATGTCTGTGACTCATAAAGAGGCATAGCCACATTCAAAACTTTATAGAAAAATGTAAATCGAGAATACTGTCAAAAATAATTACTTATCATTAATCTGTATCGTTGAAATCACTTGGTGTTTGGATGATATGGACAACTACAGGAGTAGACAAATCAGTATCCATGTATTTTACATTTCATCCTGCTCTCCTCACACCTGATGAATGAAATCAGGCACACCTGAGGTGTGGACGCTTGATTAAAGGTTTGGTGCTTCCCAGACGTTTACCGGCTGAATACACATGATTGAGCTAATCAGGGGAAAATGGAAAATATGCAGCATGGATCATGACCATAATTTTAGCTCTTCCACCTGGAATACTTGCGACTCACTCAGGCAAACCGGTCGTCAGCCCACAGTTACTTAGTCTGATTTTCGTGCTGATTCACACGACTAACACGATTAGTACCTGTGGTCAAATCATGAACTCAGTGATAACTGAGTCTTGATTTCAAAACTTGCTTTACGGCTTGTACCCAGACATATTTAGAGTTTTAAAAACTCCCCACCCATTGGATTTCTACACCTTCTCAATCTCCACACCCCCATTCCTCATGATTGGGTGATTTTAAAGGACCATACCGGCAATCATGCATGTTTGAGCCCATTATATAGTCTGTATACACATATGTTCCTGACAACAATTTCCCAAAATATACTATTTTAGTGATACATTTCAGATTTGTTTTCCTACCTTCCAGACTGCCATTGGTATTATTTCATTCCAGCACACTATTAAAATCAACTTGTAGAGACTTGAAACACACTTGAGACATGTAATCCATTGCAGCAAACAAGATGTGTATTAGTTTTGTTTGGCAAAGTAATTTTATTTAACTGATCCAACACTGAGCTGCACGGAAGACGATGGATTTCTCCGCCAGGAAATATAGTCCCAGGAGAAGACGGCTTTTACTGAGATATTAAAATGACCATGCCTTCTACAATCGTGCATAACTGTTAGAAGGTGAAACATTGAATTTTAAGTTGGGTGTATCACCTGAACATTTGATTTTAAAAGATGAGGGATTTGAAAAAATTACAGGAAAACTAAAATACGGTTTTATGTTTTGGAAGTTGGTTGTCAGTAATGTGACATGTATACGGGTTGCATATATTGGGCTTAAACATGCATGATCACAGGTATGGTCCTTTAACCAAATAAACAATTATTGATTACAGTGCAGTGAGTAATTTTTCAGCTGTGAAGATGGAAAAATCCTCATAGTCCAGCCACAAAGGTACTTAAAACAAAGCATTAATATTAGATATCACCTCTATTTGTAGATTTCTGTTATTGTTAACTAGCTCATTATGAAAATGTGGCTTTGCTCTTCGTGGAAACTGAAGGCTGAGAGGATGAGTGGGAGTGGAGGAGTCCATACAATTCTATTAGCGTCATATTTTCTAATGATCACTGGAGTTGATAAAGGTTGTAATCTGCGATACGTTCAGCCTGGGATGAGTTTATAATCACGTTCTGTTTTTGCTGCAGAGCTTCATGAACCTCCACTTGGCAGGGAGAGCTTTTAATGAGCAGTTTGTGATTTTTTTTTTTTTTTTTTTTTTTTTTTTTGCAGTGGCTTAGCATTATATCATGAAAATATTGTGCCTGTGGGCTCTTGGTTCTGCAGTCATTTCATACAGGTTGTTAGTGAGGCTGCAGAGGCGTGACCTCTGGATGGAGTAGCCTATTCACTGTTATATAAGCGGAACAGGTGTACTTTGGCCTGTAAAAAGCAGGATCATCTGGAAATGGTTAGATTTTACTGGAGGAGATTTCCATAATAAAAGCAACACCACCATGCGTGTGCATTTCATTGCTTTCCTTTTACAGGTCTATTTTTACACTCAGATGAAAAAAAGTATAATTGCATAAAATATTTTTGACTCAATACCGCTCCAAAGATTTGGAATCACTAGTGATTTTCACACAGAATCAGTTATATAAAACTAGTTTTGTTTCATATGTATATATGTATGTATGCATAAAACGATTCTACTATGTCTGTTAGTATTTTGCACTTACGGGCTTCAAATAATTTACAAGAAGCTGTAAACAATTAAGACATTTTACAATTGTCCAGAATCCTGACATGAGTTGTAGATGATTCCAGATTCATGTAGAGAAGCTGTATGTGGTTCCAGAGATTATTAAGAAATTCTAGATTATTCCCTGATGCTCTAGAAACTGATGCCTCATATTTGCAAAGCAGCAATTAAATCTCATGGTGGATATCCATCCATCCATTTTCTAAACCCGTTTGTCCTGGTAAGGGTCACGGGGGGGCTGGAGCCTATCCCAGTGATCATTGGGCGAGGGGTGGGGTACACCCTGGACAGATTGCCAGTCTATCACAGGGCTATGGTGAATACTTTGATGAGAAATCACTAAAATAGTATTATCATCCCCCCCCCCCNCCCCCCCCCCCCATATTTGAAATATTAAATAAAACATCTTAAAATACATTTTTGTGTTTGTTTCATATAATAATAATAATAAAAAAAACCACTGTCACTGAATAAAACAGCAAGAACTACTTAAATGACAAGTGATTTTAAACTTTTGAGCGGTAGTGTATATGTGTGTATGAATGTATGAATAGTCAGTATGCAGCTACTTTTATGAATTATGAAACAGCATGTGTTGCTTCAGTGCATTGTGATTTCAATCTGTCTTACTGCATATAAGACATATAAACATGTTTATTTGCTATACTTTCAAAAGGTACTTATGAATGTATTTTCTGTTTTTGATTGTTTTCTGTTCTTTTAACTGTTGTGCTGCTTCCTTTAGTGAAATTACTACCAGTTGCTGCAGTATTGACTAATTAATAGTTCCTTTCACTGAAACGCTGTTATTTTTCATACTATAATGTTTGAGCTCTCTGGAGTTGAAAGTTATTTTTGTAATTTAACTTTTTGGTTTGTGAAAAGCTGCCAATTTCTGCTAAACCTGTAAACAACAACTGAGGCCTCAAAAATGACAAAAAAAAAAAAAAAAAAAAAAAAAAANAAAAAAAAAAAAAAAAAAAGAAAAAATAGAATCAAATGAAGAAATATTTTCATGAATCAATATATTCAAATTTTTTATAATCTGTAGAATCCTGTGATTTATTTATTTATAAGAAGTTTTTTTTCCTGTTTTTTCCCTGGTCTTTCAGCTTAATGAAGTAGAAAATCAAGACTTTTCTATCAATAATTATTGTTTTTCTAGAAATTAAACAAATTTAGGATTTCTTCCATCACATTTTTCTAGAAACTAACAAGAAACCGGAAATGAGTAGAAGTTGGCAGAAATGTCAAGAAACAAATTCATCTATTTAAAAAAAAAATAAAAAATTAAGAAAGTAATGGGAAAAAAATGATAAGAAAANAAACAAATTCATCTATTTAAAAAAAAAAATAAAAAATTAAGAAAGTAATGGGAAAAAAATGATAAGAAAAAAAATCTGAATTCTAGGTAATTCTTTTGATAAATCTAGATTTATCAGAATTGCATAAAATTTTTCAATAAACTTTACTTTATTTTCGATGGAGTCCATTACTTCAGATTTTTTTTTTTTTTTTACACAACATATAAGCTAAAACAAACAAACAAAAGGCTAAATTCAATTTAAAAAAGTAAACATGAAATGAAAAAAAAAAAGACTAAAGTGGAAATTGCGACAGGGAAAAAAAGTGAAAAAGTGTTTTTTAAACTTTAGCACATAACGCCCTCAGTTCGCCTGGGTGCATGAAGAGGAGGCGGGACTTCTGTCATGTGATCTTTTTCCCTGAGTGCAGGCTTTCAGGCAGACTGCTTCCATACAACTCCAATCTCAAGCTAAAGCTGGCGCAGCTCCTGACCCCCCCCCCCCNACACACACACACACACACACACACACACACCTGAAACCATAATATACAGTATTTTACCCTAAAAATAACAACTTACTCAGCGTGACGCACAACCTGGGCTGCCTGAGAGGCTACACTCAGGGTATTTAGACTCCTTAAACCACGCTCGGATCGTAGTGAACTTTCCTGTAAATCCTACGTGTGGAAAAGAATTGTGGAAAAGAAGTGTGAAGAGTGTGTGAGCACTCAGTGTCACAGACCAAAATGTCGGCTGAAGAGGAGTATGACTGCGTGGTGATCGGGTCCGGAGTTCAGGGCTCTTTTACCGCGTACCAACTTGCAAAAAAGAATAAGAAGACTCTTCTGCTGGAGCAGGTTTGTCCCGCAGAAAACTCTGACCTATGACATGTTCCACTCATGGAGGAACCTTAAGAATCTGCAGGTTTTCACCATGACCAGGGTGTACATAAAATAATAATAATAATAATAATAATAATAATCTACAGTTATCATTTATTATGAGTTATTATGAGTTATCATATATTATTATTATCATTTATTATTAATGCAATCCAGTGCAACAGCAACCTTATAGTGTTCAGTTTGTGTTGATTTTACCCTCTAAAGTCTAAAATCATATATATATATACATTTATTTATTTATTTTATTTTTTTGTTTTGTTTATTAAATTGATCTTATTTGCCACATAAAGTCAGCATAGAGTGGCACATATTGGCTTGTGAAACTTCGATACACACTACCTGCCAAGAAGTTTGAAAGGTCTCCTTTGTTGTTTACAGAGTAGAGGTATAAAGATGCATGATGCATCGTGATACATTGATTATTATTATTCAACTGCATCGATCCGACACATTAATAATCGATTATTTTATTAAACGCACTGAAGCTTAGCTAAATTTGAAGGTTAGCTAAATATGCTGAAGTTTAACTAAACAGCACATTCAGTCAGAAACATTCTGCACATTTACTTGCAGGATGTGTGAATAGTGTACCTTTAAATGGTGGAATTAGTACGATTCCGCGGTTCACAGAATATATATAATAGTAACGGTTGTATGAGGGAGAGTCCACCAGGTGACACAAAGCATACTCAGTAAAGTAAAAAAAAATAAATAATCAAATCAAAATCATAATAATCAAATCAGAATAATCAAATCCAATCGTGGTGAAAATTAAAGACTTCCCAATACATCCACTCATTTCCTAAATAATTGTAATCCCCAATTAGATGATGATTTACACCCCCTACTGTTAAACATTAAATATTCATGTTTTCTTTCTGTACAGTTCAGTAGTTGGCGTTTTTGATTATTCATACTGGCTGGCTTGTTCTCCCTGTTTAATAATAATAATAAAAGTTAATGTTCTGTACTTTGGAGTATTAAATATTGTTTGTATTCCATTAATAGTGTGTAATTAAGTTTCCCCGGTCATATTTCTAAAATGTTTTCAGTGAAGTTAAAGATGTTTTGAATTTAGATAATTGAATCGAATAATCTAATTGAATCGAATCGTAGATTCGATTCAATAGAAATGAAAGATTTCTGATGCATCGAATCGTTCCATAAATAAGTGGAATCAAATCTAATGGCCATGGAGACAACAATTTACACCCCTATTAAAAATAGATATAAAATGAAAACCACATGACAAGTGTGGAGAAAAAAAAATCCAGATTTAAAAAAACAAAAACAAAAACAAAAAAAAAAAAAAANAAAAAAAAAAAAAAAACAGTATTTAGTTAAGAATTTTCTGGATACTAGAATACATTTACAAAGACAAACTACATCAGCTTTTTTTTCTTGTGTTTTCTATCATTTTTCTAGAATCAAGTAGAAAAATCCAAAACTTGACCAGCTGACTTCAGCTTTTGTCATTTTGAGGCCTTAGTGAGCGTTTTTCATTGGACTTATCATGTTGTATTATGTTGACAGGTGTTTCTTTTTTAATATTGTGGAGTTAAATAAACCACCACCCGTTATATTATCACAGACTGGAATCAACACCTCTGGTACAGTCTGAGCATTGAACGCAAACTGAACATTATGAGCTTTAAAAAAGATATGGTTTATTGCTGGGCTGTTATGATTGCATTAGATTGTACATGTTTAATAAATTTCTAATTCACTCCATATTATATATTTACATATACAATAAGCTGCAGATTAATATTGAAATTATGTCATCAAATGATCCAGCTGAGATTTTAAAAAAAAAAGAAAAATTATTTTAATCCACTGATATTTTACTTTGGAATTAATGTTAAAAGAAACAAATTATTTAACTTGAACCATCCATGACCCATGAAAGTGAAAGTCGTTTCTATGTCTGCTTCCTGTCAGGCAGCTGGCCTGATTTGGCTTTCAGGTTGCTTGGCAGCAGCTGCCTTCTCTTGGTGGCTTTGCGTTATCTACCAGCCTGTTCATATGTTTTGTTTGGCTCTGCTTTAATCCCAAAAAATGTGAAGATGTGTAGGTATTATTTTAATTTTCTGTATGTAATCACAAGGATTCAGTAAATTAACATACAATAATATATACAGATGTAAAAAAAAAATATATATTTTAAAGGGCCATACCTGAGATTGTGCATGTTTGAGCCGAATATACAACTCACATACATACATGTTATGTTACTGACAACCAATTTCCAAAACATAAAACCCTACTTTAAGTTTCCAGGTATTTTTTTAAAATCCCCTAATCTTTCAAAATCAAATGGTCAGGTAATATATTACTTGACCATTTGATTGGGACTGGGACTATATTTCCTGGCAGAGACATATTGTACATCGTCTTCTGCGCAACTCCGTGTTGGATTGGTTAAATAAAGTTACTATGGCAACAAAAAAAAAAAAAAAAAAAAAAAAAGCCCAATAGACATCATGTTTGCTGTAATGGATTGACATCTCCAGCTGGTTTCAAGCTTCTCCAAGTTGTCTACAAGTTGACTTTAATAGCATACTGGAATGAACTGAAACAAGTGGCAGCCTGGAAACTTCTGGCTGCCAATCAGATTTAGCTGCCAAGTGTTTTAATATTAAAGCTTTCTTTGCAGTATGCTGATATTGGAAATATTTTACAGCTCACCTTCCTCAGAATACATTAGAAGATCACAAGTGGCCAGTGTAAAAATTAAGCTTGACATCCTTAGTTCAGTCATGTATCTATCTACCCCCCCCACACACACTTTTATTGTATGGACTGAAAAAGATTATATGCACCCCTGCACAGTGGGCATTGAGAAGACTTATTTCTCAAGGATCACTGAATCATATAACAACTTCAGTATCATGTCATTAATCGAGAAAATGGACACAAATTAGCTCATAATTTTTAATTATCTCTGGCCGTCTCGCAGTTCCAACCTATCCATTTACCAGTTCAAACCACGTTTCAAGTATGTTGTTTACGGAGGAGAAAAAAACAGTGGCTCCTCTCTTTATCTTGTTTGTTGTAATACACATCACCAAAGCTCTAGTTTAAAAATGCAGTTTTTCACTAACGATGCTGTCATTTTACTTGCATATCAGAGATTTCACAAAAACGACATTTTTCCGCCTTTAGCTGAAAATGTCTCAGCCTGTCTGTCTGTTGTGTGTGGGTTGTGTTTATTGCAGCAGTGTGTGCGTGTAGCTATATGTTTCTTCTTTTTTTCAGTTACATGTTTCCTGCTGTGATTGTAGCTGGCAGTGTATGTGGGCGCGAGTGAGCTTTCATACTTCCAGCCAGCTTGCCAATACTTGCTAATCTGGCCAAAGTTACATATTTCTTCTTCTGCTGTTCTGTTTGTCTTTGTTTTTCTGGCAGTGTAATTTCACATCTTTATTTAATCAGGTGTTATCCCCAAATCAAAAATTCTTCCATTTGCACCATTTCAGCCGACACGTACTGGTGTGATATCGTGTTTGTCTCTGCCAGTTCATCCTTCCTCATACCCGAGGGAGCTCGCATGGCCAGACCCGCATCATCCGTAAGGCCTACGAGCAGGACTTCTACACCCACATGATGGAGGAGTGCTATCAGCTGTGGGCTCAGCTGGAGAGGGAGGCTGGTGTCAAACTCTGCAGGTAAGCAGTCGGCAGAAAACGCAGAGAGAGAAAACCCATTAAATGGAACATAACAAAAGCTTTGCCTGAACACAGATTTGTCACATTCAAGGTGCTACGTACGCACAAGAGCAGCAACTCAATCTACGGGAACCATAAACGCATGACTTTCTCATTACCTCCTGCGTCAGTGAATCACCCCCAGACAGCTCTCATGCCTTTGAATGTGGAACGGGACTGTTTCATCTCGGTAAACCTCTGATTTTCATTCACAGAGGCATTCAGGAAGGTATTTGTGTGTTTATAAATCTGACAGCGGCATCAAACCCGAGAAACCTTCAAGCAGCACTTTAAGCTCTGCAAACGTATTTCCTCTGAACACCGCTATTTGTTGTTTCTAACAGCCAGCTGAATAATAAATTGATTCATTATGCGTGTCTGAGGGTAATAGTTCATGATACTGAGCCCCACCCATATTATGCTCTGGAGAAACACTGTGCGCCTCCCCGTCGCCCTGTGCACCGGTCCACAGGTCGTGACTGATGGGTCCACGTCTGAAGGCCACCTGTGCCCTTGGGCTGGCAAAAAAAATGTCAGCGTCACAATGAGAGATGTCAAGACAAGGCAATGCCTTCCACTTCTGTCATTTCTCTGGTTCTGGGATAGACTGAACCTATTGAAACATACAGTAACAAAGCACACGTGTACACCAACCCCTGTATTTTGTCCACATACATGTCACATGGCGACACACAAACAACCAGCGCTACCAAATCACACTCTTTGACAGGCTGCAGTAGATGAGGTATCATATTTATGATCCTCACATACCTTTTCCTTCCTGTCACACACACACACACACACACACACACACACACACACACACACACACACACACACACACANCACACACACACACACAAGCACATGGAGGAGACAAAGTCATAAAATTCCGTGATGGATGGTTGAAGCCGTTAGCTAGCGTTGTCTATGCCTCATGGCTGCTGACAGATGTTAGAGCAGCCTTTAGAAAACACTGCTGCCAAAGGGCGAGTCAGCCATCTATCAAGCAGATTACTGAATTAGACCCTGTGTTTCACGACCTCTTACTTTAGGACTCCATAACTTAGCCCTGCAGCTGCTGTTCCCTTCTGTATTGTGGTCCACTGGGCAAATAACATTGTGTAGCTCCCATATATAGTGCATAAGGTGTCAAAATATACTGCCAGTGTCCCCATTTGTCTTATTAAATTCTCTAAGTTTTAAGTGGAACAGGGAAAAAAATCCTTGCCCGTCATAGACACTCAGGTTTGATCCCTGGTAGTGCCACCTGGAAACAGGATATGGAAGGGATTCAACCCTGGCAGGTGAAAATAAGCTCCTGGCAACACAGACCAACAGTGGAGCAATAAGAAGGACTGCGGAGAACTGGGAAAGGGACATTCCAAACTGTGAAAAATTTGACTGCTTGGTACACAGGGTAGAGTATGCAGGGTAGAATTGTGGTTTTTGGTGATAACATATACAGTTGATGTCATAATGTTAGCAAATAGATGTATTGACCTCCATATTGTGACCTCCAACACGCACTGGAGTGGTGTGCAGCTGTGTGTGAAACAGCCAGGATGAGGGTCAGCAGCTCCAAATGTGAGGCAAGGTCGGAAAATGGAGGATTGTCCTCTCCAGGTGGGGAGGTCTGTGTTATGAGTGAGGACAAGATGGAGCATGAGATTGATAGGCTGATTGGCAGCGATGCGGACGCTCTACCGGACTGTTGTGGTAGAGAGGTGAGCCTGAAGTCAAAGCTCAATCTATCATCAATTTATGTTTCAGCCTATGGTCATGAGCTCTGGGTAATGAATGAAAGGAATGAGATCATGGATACAAGAGGCCAAAATGGGTTTTCTCTGCAGGGTAACTGCACTCACCCTTAGGAATAGGGTGAGGAGTTCAGATATCAGGGAGAAGCTTGCTGCTTGTTCCTGGTGAGAGGAGCCAGCTGCCATGATTTGGGAATTTAATCAGGATGCCTCACATTCCGGTGTTTTGGGTACATCCAACTGCAAGGAGACCACGGGTCAGACCCAGAATACAGAGGAGGGATGGCATGCCCCATGTTGCTCTGTTTAGCATGCTGCTTCTGCAACCTGAAATAGTGGGAAATGGCTAGAGGGAAGGAACATCCATATTGTGTAGACAAGAAGAACCAACTCATAATTTACCCATAACAACTCATTAATATTTGATTCATTTTGCTCTTATTAAGCTTCCACTGTTTCCCGACTATTTATTATGAAACACATAGAAGAAAAAAATGCTGTCAGCACAAACATTTTTTGATCTCACAAATAAAATATGTATGACTAAACAAATAAAGTAGGGAAAACTTCACTGTTTCTGTATTATGATACCAAAATAATGCAGCATCAGATTTTTCCAGATAAATAAAATATACATAAAATTTTATATTTCTTTTAAAATAAAACACTCACAGGCCATAGGACCTCCTTTAGCTTTAATGTGAATTAATAATGCTATTGCTTTCTTATTTATTTATTTATCTTGATGAGGGGTGGAATGACACCAAAATTATTATCGTTTTTAGCCAAGTTTGTGTGTAGGCCAAGCATCAATCCTGGGTCAACTGCTTGGAAAGCAGCTGTGCTAACCACTATAGCACCAACGCAACAGGTTTTTACTGCAAACCAATTGTGGGAAACTAAGACAATGCACCATTTATAGGAAACATGTTTTCTGCCTTAAACCTGGTTGCTAACATTAGCTAATAGAGTCTTTACCTTTTTGTCTTGGGCATGCAGGGCTGGATGGTGATTTCTAAGATGCCAAAGTATGTTAGTTTAGCTACGTCTTTTCGTTGGCACACTTTGCAAACTGAATATCTGTCTTCCTCAGCTATACCCTGCTCATTTCTAAGATACACAAAATGCTCCACACTGCCCATTTAATGCACATTTTCACTGGATATAAGGCAAATATAAACTGGAATATTGAATCCTTCCTACATGCTAAACTGAAAGTAGTATGTAGCTGCAGCTAGTTAAGCACACGCACACACACACACACACACACACACGTATACTCGCTTACATCATTTTTGGGGTCGCATGTNCCCCCCCCCCCCCTTAAAGGACACCACTTTCTGAATGGTTTAGAGAGATGCTGGCAGGTGGAATATATTACTTGGAGTGCCCAGATTATGAAAATCAGTTGAGATTTTAGTTTAAAACAACTTTTGTCCCTCCAGAATTTTAACCTGTAGACTGGGGACAAGTAATTTTAATGTTCTTTTTGGGGACTTCAGGTGTACACAAATACACAAACTGATTAAAGTCACCTTTGGGTGCCTTACTTACCTTTGGGGACAAGAGTCATTAAATGTCATTATCTGCATGTATTTAAACATGTTTAGTAAGGAGAACATGTTGTAATGTGAATATGGAATTCAACCTTTGATCGAGTAACACTGTTCTTGAGTAGCTCCAGAGATATCTAAATAAAATGCATTAAACTCAATCAGCGTAAACCCAAAATTACCTCATACTGAAGAAGTAATCATTAAACATTGGTTTTTGGTTTTTTTTGGTTTTTTTTTTTTTGTGGGAAAAATGCCAGTGGTTAAAGTTAGAGAGTTATCCTCCTCTTCTGACTGTGCTGGCTGCCTCCAACTATAACAGCAAATTGCTGAACAGGAAGGAAGGATTTCCACGCTGATTGAATCATCAACCCAGATTTCTGCTGTCAAAACATCAGAATCAGAAGCACCAGTCAAAACTGCAGATTTGGAGATTGCAACCCATGCTACGGACCTGGCTGACACCCTCTCCCAGGACTGACTCCACAGATATCCCCACTTGGTGCTCACCACAGGTCTCAACACAGCAAAGGTTCTAGGCTGAAAGTTTCCACTCCTGAGGGCTGTACCACAAAGCAAGACTAGTGAGTTAGCGAGGTATGTTGAGCCTAAAGCCAGGGTTTTCAGTACCACAAAGGTGGCTCTCGTTTAACCTGGGTGGATCACCATGGCAACTCATCACTGCAGACATAACCTGGCCGGACCAGGTTTTGTTCAATGTTTTGGCTTAAAATCGACTAAAAAGCGCCACCCTTTCAACTCTTTTGGAAATGGCGTCACCATTCTTTCCAGATCCCATTAATTTGGGTGCTAGAATTGTGCGAGGTTCACTTCAGAGAGAGAGAGTGTTTGGAGACACAATAGATTGGCTTTTTCTGATGATGGTCTCTATGAGCGCTTCTCAGCTGAAGGAATATGTTATGCAAACTTGTCGAGCCAGACCGGCCCAGAGCTGTGCACTTACAGTAGTGCAAACTTTAAGCATCACGTTGCATTTTATATATATATAATTGTCGACAAATCCATTTTAATCGGCGTTCTATTAGCTGTATACTACAGGCTAAAGTCATACTATATGTATGTATTTGTATAATATACTATGTAAATGTCATACTGATTTATAGTATAGTGAACTATTTATGTATACCTGCGATTTTATAGAAGGCTGCTTTTATATTGAGTGTGGGCAAATGAGGAACACCACAAACATATATGAGCTATAGATTCTCAGCTGATGGAATACGTTGTGCAAACTTGTCGAGCTGGACCGGACCGGAGCTGTGCACTTACAGTGGCACAAACTGTAAAACTATATATAATATTTTATGCATCACGTTGCGTTTTATATATACACACATCTATCTATACATATATATATATGTATATTACGCAACGTGATGCATTATATACATATATATATATATATATATATACATACACACACACACACTAGTAAAATTAATTTCACTTTGATTTGGTCAAAAACTAGTGATTGTTATGTATCCTACATGGACAGTGTCAGACCTAAACACAGTTCTTAGTATAATATTTAAATCTGCTGCATCAAGTTTAAAGTGTCAGAGCTGTAGAATGTGCAGCATCACGTTAGGAATAAACGGTGGCATTGAGATGCATTGAGTGGTAAATTACATAAAACTTATGCATAAACTATCAGCAACTTTCTGCAGCATTCCTCCCTAGCCTTATTTGCAGCAACGGCGTTGCTTTTAGCAGTTATGATGTGTTTGAAATCTTCATAACTCTGCATGATAACTTTGCTCCTCCTGACTGAAATAAACAGCTCGGATTGGTCCATTTTGTCCGGTAATAGAGGTAAATGAGGCCGACACGCCCCCTTTATGGGATCGTGCACAGAGCTTGATGAGGAAAGCCTGGGTTTACAAAGACTGTTGATAACCACCGTCGTGGTACCCGATATCTCTGACTGGAGTTTTAGGCTTTGTCGAGCAGCTAAGGCAAAGAAACCCTGGATCTGTTGAACGTGATTCGTGGTACAGCCCTCTGGTGAGCTGTGGTCGGATGTTGTCCATCACGTAAACAACAAAAACAAGAGGAAATGCTAATACATCCCCCCCCCAATGCTTAGTGAACCAGATCTAATGACTGCTAATGCTAATGACAGCACTACCATGCAAGGGTATTAAAGCAGATGAAGAGGTAGACTGACTATGTCAGCCATAGTAGCACCACAATGAACATCTGTGAAAATGAACACACCCAACAGGCTTACATTTGCTGTTAACTTATGTTTTAGTAACATAATGCATGGACATCATGTACAAATGCCCCACAACTCAAATGTAGGATCATGTACAAACACCCAGATCAAACACGATCAAATGGAATGACCTCTAAAATTACAGCTTTACTAATGAGCTGTCAAGAACTTGGCTAGCTTTCAAATTAATGCATCTGAACAGCAAAGTCAGTGAAAATGCTTGATAAGAGAATGTTCAGAGCAACAATTTCATAGGCTCACGAGCAACATGCTAAGCAGTAGCAGGAAGGGCTTTCAGTAAAAACAAATCTGGCCTTAGCCTCTAAAATCACAGTGCTACTGTTTTGTAAAAAACAGGTTCAGACAACAGGTATAATGCAAGCAGGTATACTTCAACAAACAGGTATACTTCAAACAGGTATACTTTAAGATTTATGTCTATTAGTAGAAGCTAAGTGACCATCTGACTGACTTTGGATCTATTTCTGACAATTTCTTTCTTCGAAAAGAGAAAGAATGAGCAGAACACATTAAGTTGACTGAATTGAAAAGCATCAATAGCTATTGTGTGTCCTGAGCACAAGCCTTTCTCTTTAAGGCAGTGATTCGATTTCTGATGTAATTTTTCACTCCAGTCCAGTTTTGGTCTTTCAGCGCATAGGGTTCCGCACTGATACACCGAATGCAGTCAATCTTTTGAGGTACCTTGCATGTGTGGATGAAGCACATCATGTGTCTTTCAACTGCACGTACCTCACTGTCTTCCCACTTACGTATGGCGTTACATCTGTTGTCTGTGAAGCAAAGAGAGTGGGGGTGTCTATCTCATTATTCAAATCATTTTTTTGTTGTCTATCCAACACAGAGTTCACAACCTCTGCTTTCTTTCAGTACTACTGTTCAAAGTGCAAGGACAACACCAAAGCGAAACAGATCAATAATGGAAGACCATGAATGCTAGATATCTAAATCTCTAGCTAAACATCTGTAATTATGTACTGTACCTCCCAAAAACAGTTGATTCAGAAGGAGGAATGAGAGAGCAACTAATCACAGTTACTAACTTTCTCCTGCTAAATAAGATCTAACCCAAGCCAAAACAAGATATATATATATATTTTCTTACTTTGCATGAGAGGAGCTCTGGGAGAAATGGAACTGGAAGAAGTGGTTGGAAGTGAAGGTGTAGTCTCTGGTGCCTCATGGCTGTCTTTGCCTGTTGCCTCAGTGGTCGACTCAACAGCTTCATCCTCATCACTTGACATGTCCACATCTTGTGAGGAATCAACTTTTTCTTAAGAGAAAATGGAAAAGAAGAGAAAAAAGGGTACAGCCTCAGCAATTGTAGCTGTAAGACAAAAAAAATGTCCATTCTGAATGTATTGCCCACATTATTGAAGTTGCACATTAAATCAAAATAATTAACGTACACAATATCTTCTGTGGTGAAAAAATATGTAAACAATAATTGACAAACTATACATTTGCATTCCTCCAATCTGAAACTGTTTTATATGGTTCTTCATCTCTCGACTTCAATTACTAAATGCTTTTAACAAGTACTGATAATACATTTCTCATAAGACGATAACCATGGGTTGCCCCAGCATCTGAATTAAACATATTATACTAATCTACACATTAACATTCACACACATATCCATACCTTCAGGGTCAATCTCAATGTCATCAAGGGTTTGGCCTTTATACTGTGAAAGAATCCCCTTCTCCACTGCCAAAAGCATTTTGCTCATTTTGGTGAGCTGAAGTGTTCCCTGGGGCAGGCGGTAATACTGCCTGTGCACGCGAATGTCATGACCCAGAAAGCTGGCAAGTTGGTCTGCTTCATTTTCTTGAAGATTAAGTACCTGAGACATTGTTGCTATGTGCTTCCGGAGCCTTGTTGAGGTTAAGAACTCGGGATGTTTGGCACCACTCTCCCTTGCAAACTTTTGGAGGCATTCTCCCCCTCTGTAAGCTGATAATGCTCCTGGTCTAGCGAACATGTAGATGTTCTCTTTGGAGACTCCACACATCTCACGAATGTCAGCTAGGAGCTCCATAGCTGAGACCATTGATGGTTTTAGGAGCACAGGGACTCCTCTCCCTCGTTTTCCCCTGATTTCTACTCTGGTGAAGAAATCACACATCTTGTTCTCAAGTGGGGTAAGACACATGGCCATGTCTTCATTGAGTTCTGACTTTTTCCTTGCTTTGAAAGTGGCCAACTCCATTCTCGACACCTCTCCTTCTCTTCTTCTGTTGAAAATGATCAGCTGAACAAGTGTTACTTTTGCAAGTGTTGCATAGTTGTTTGCAGAGGGACACAGTCTCAGCATTCTTTCAGCAGTGACTTGAACGTTCTCCAA
This sequence comes from Lucifuga dentata, assembly GCA_014773175.1. Classification (NCBI taxonomy): domain Eukaryota; kingdom Metazoa; phylum Chordata; class Actinopteri; order Ophidiiformes; family Bythitidae; genus Lucifuga; species Lucifuga dentata. The sequence goes on along the minus strand of VXCM01002842.1, from coordinate 20,284 downwards.
GTGAGAATCCAAACGTTTGACGTCTTCAGTGAAAGGTATAATGTGTGGTGCATTCCATTTTGACTCTCTCATAGTGGTTGTTGCACCTCTGGTAATTAGTCCCTTCCATCTGAATTGTTTAATGGTCCTGAATTCTCGAGCGAATTCTACAAGGCTCCAGTCTCTATCAACTGTGGACAAGTTATCACTCTCTACAAGGTCACAGATTATACCCAAACTGTTGCCAATTTTGAGGGCCAAGGAAGGTGTGCAGAACGTGTTGTTCTCTGGATTGTACCCAGCCAACTCTTTCACTGCAGATATCACATGATTGAAGTTTGCAGGATAGATGAGTTCCTCTGCCTTCCGGATATGAGTATTCTTCTGTGTCAAAAGTAGTAGTCACCCAAGTTCTCTAAGTCTTTGCCTTATGTAGTCATGTCTGTTCTTTCTTGACCCATTTAGATCAAACAGGTGTTGTCCAAACTGCAAGAGAAGTTGGTCATTTTGGATCCTCTGAGTGACCTCATCATAGTCCATGCAGGAAATCACGCTCTTCAAGCCCTCACTAACCTCACGCACAACAGAAGTTTTAAGGGCACATTTGGATCGAACTCGCTTCTTCCCAATGTTGGATTCATCACCAGCTTCTTTCTTTGCTGGGCAGATGTTCATGTGCTTCCACAATGTTTTCTTGACGTAGAGTCCTTGACAATGAAAACAGTGAATAAAATCAGCAGCACGTCTACACGATCGTGGTCTGTAGCAGGCCTGCAGCTCTCCTGCTCCCTCCCTCACAACATTGGCATTGTGGGCAAAGTTTCCACGGCTTCTAAGAATCTTCAACCTTTTGCGTCTCTCTTTTGAATTCTTTGGATATTGAAATGCTAAGGCAACCTCTGCTACATTCCCATGTACAGCTTCCAGGTGTTGTGCAAATTTTGATGTGGGCTGGAGGCAAAAGACACAGTAGTTCCTCTTGTTATACACTCGACGAGTTTCAGAATTTGAGGGAGGCAATACTCAGATTGAGTCACAAACTTGTTGGATTCTGCTTTTCTTTGGAGTGTCTGAGTTCCTCTTCTTAGAGTTGACTGTGGTGTCTTTTTACTGGGCTTTCTGAATCAATATCTTGTTTTGCTGGAGATAAAAGTGGATATCGAAGAGAGGGCAGGGGATTTTTTGCAGCTGGATACAGTGGTGCATCTTCATCAGACTCAGAAGAACTTCCTGCTTCAGAGTCCGGGGCATAGTCAAGATCACTATAGTCTGTGTGATCAGATTCATTCAGGGATGTTTCCATATAAGAAATGGCCTTGGAAAAAAAGAAAAAGAAAAAAGTAAAAGAAATTCTGTTTCATAAGTCATCCTTTACTGTACTGAGTGTCATGCACTATGTTGGTGCATTGGACTTTTATTACAGGAATATAATCTCTTTTAGCTGAGGGATATGGCATATAAGGCTACATTTATCAAAGTTTATTTAATGAAATGCCACATAATTAAGAGCTTCATATATACTGCATATTCTCGACTATAAGCCAAGTTTTTTTAAACAAATTTCACAAAGCAAATTGGGGCTTATACACGAGTAATTCAAATCAGATCGAAATTTCCAGGTGTGGAAATACTACCTATTACCACTACCCATGGAAAAAAGTTTAAATCATACCTTATGAGATATTTCCTGACAAAACATCTTATTAAGCACATTTTGTGGAGGCCAGTAAGCGCTAACGTAATAAGCTGCTGAAATAAATATCATGTTTACCGGTGTTAGAGCCATTTCTTAATTATCAAATGTTTAAAATATTTAATTTTGGAAAAGTGAAATCAAATAAATTATTAGTTTTAATATGCTGACTGATCAGAGCTGGCTCCGTGAAGTGCCGCTATGATCCGCTATGATCTGTACCGGCTCCGTCACGGAGGATCTATAGACGCTCAGCTGGAGGAACAGGTCAGCGGTACAGTTATTCACCTCACCTCACCTCATGTTTTGTTGTTCTGATTTAGAAAATAAATAATCCATGAAAAGAACAAGAGCGTGATGTTATCATTCCGGTGTGCATCAGGAAGAGAAGCTCCATTAAAGCGGTGAAGTTTTAAAACAGCCACGACCCGAACATGGATTATTTTCAGAAACTCAGAGGAATACTATGACAATACTCAGGAAAACAGGTAATCTGCTAAACTAATAAACTGATGGAACAACATCAGGAGGTCGGCTGAGGGAATTCCAAAACTCCGAAGGAGGAATGTGCAGCACATAGACAGACCCGCATCGACTCAGGTACAGGATAATTACTGAAAACACGTAACGGGTGAGATTCTTAAGAAAAAACAAAAAAATAAAACAAAACAAAAAACAAAAAAAAAGCATAATTACACAACTAAATACGCTAAATAAGTGCTGTGATAATTAAAGCTCATTTGTAAAGCTTTCCTTACCTTCATCACTGCATCATTGGTGATTCAGAAGAGGAAGAGGAGTCCAGAAAACTTAATGTCAGCTAATGTTAGTTACATAATCAGCTGTTTACCGGTACCGGTACGTGGATTATTTTCAGAAAATCACAGGAATTCTATGACAATACCCAGAAAAAAAAGGCAGGCTAACTTGCTAAACAAGTAAATTGATTGAGCAACTTTGGGGGGTCGGCTTATATACGGGTTTTTGTAAAAAGCTAAATTTGCAGGTCAAAATTGGGGGGTCAGCTTAGTCGAGATCGGCTCATAGTCGAGTATATACGGTACATCAAAATGTAACTATTGTTGTTAGACTGCAGGAAAGTACCTGTCTTTGTCTTGATGTTGTCCTTTCTGAGTCATCCACTGAACAATTCTCAGATCTTTGACAAGCTGACGATGTTGAAGCACATGTAAGGGGAGTTCTTGTCTTAAAATTGAAAAAAGGACAAAGCATTCCATTAAGTACAAATAACTCAGCAAAAATATGTTCATTCAAATGCATTTTTGATCTTACATAAAACAATAAAGGCAATATAGAACTTAAAAAGTAACACCGATACGATGAAAATGATGTAAAATGATGCTGATGTTTTGGGGATGTGATTTATGACAAATTCCATTCACTATTATGATGATAAATCAAGCATCACTCCTTTTCAGAGATAATACATTATTCTGGAAATGAACTAACTATATATAAGGTTTATTTTTGAAGAGCATCATGAAAATTAATGAATTAATTATGGTTAAATAATTATGCCAAATGGTAATACTGATATTATCCACACTGAATCTATTTGTACTACTGAAAAAGAAATAATGGGTTATTGTTTAAATGCAGCAACCCATGCAGTGTTACCTGTGTTTTTGTTGTTAGCTCTCCATCTTCCAATGGATCACTGGTCAACACTGATTCATCCGTATCTGATGAGGCTAGTGACTAAAAAGACAAACCCAACTTATTATGTGCAATATTGAAATTCAATTGGCATTTACAAAAATTCAAACAAATGGTGCAGCTATCACTGCTATGATAACACTTGATGTACGCACAGCATGACAATGATCATGGAGTATTACAGTAGCTTCCCTTTTAGACCTTGCTCCAGTCTTAAGCTGAAAACACACCTGAATATCATCATGCCAAGAGAGCCACGCAAATATTGTGTTGGTAATTTTTTTTTTTTTTTTTTTGCATAGTTGTCTTAAAATTTGATACTTTATGCTAGGGCATTCAGCTAGTTTGGAATTGGACCAAGATAATTGAAATGCTACAAGCTGAGGGGCCATAGATTTTCAATAACTCATTTTTTTTTTTTTTTAAGNTTTTTTTTTTTTTAAGTATAGCTGCTCATGTACAGTACTGTGCAGACGTCCTGGGCCACCCTAAAAAATTTCATGTGAGCAAGGTTTTTGAGACCGTGAAAATTTATTTTGTGGACTACACATAAGGAAACATTGTGACAAATATCTACACACTTGTGTAAGCTTAAAAATTAACCAAAACCTAAGTATTCTGTAAAATATATAGAATGCAGTCAATATTTGGTAGGGCTGTCTTTTGCATGTAGAACAGCTTCCACTCTTTTAGGCAAACAGCCTTGAAGTTTCAAGACAGTTTGCCTTTTAGGATATTATACCAGGCTTCCTTCAGAGTTTCCCAGAACTGTTTTTTTTTACTTTGATTGTCTTCTGCTTTCACCTGTCCAGGTGATCCCACATTGCCTCCATCACACTGAAGTCATGACTGTGGGGAGGCTGTTCCATCACAGTCAGTGTTCTGTCAGCTGTTTTCCTTTCCATTAACACATTAAGATAAAAGTTGTTGCATTCTGAACTTATTCAGTGTGTGGAGATGTAGGTGGGTCTGTTGTAACTTTATGTTATAAATATGGAGAAAATACACTTTGAGTTAATTAGAATGTATTTTATTTGATTTCATTGTTGAGTTTATACAGAAACTGATAAAGGGTTAAAGATTACCAGTTTAACTTTCTTTACATGTAAGACTACAGTTCCCATAATGCTTAGCGCCTATATGCGCATGCGGAGTAGTTCAATTCACCAGATGTATATGCTGTAACGCTCCTTTAAAGTTCCATGTAATGTGACGCTATCTTCACTTCAGTAAAAAGAAGTTCTTGTTTTATAATTCAGTTGTCTCATTTCTGGCTAGTGTACGATACGTGAAAGAAAGAAAAGGGTCCCTTCTTGTCATATTTGGGAACACTTAAATTACTCAAAGCTAATCGGGGACATTCATCAAGGTAAAACCTTTGGTCACCAGTATGTCGGTGCTTTAATATGTTTGAGGACGTTCCAAACACACACACGCTACTCAAAGCTAATCGAGGACGTTCATTCAGGCAAAACCTCACAGAGCCACTAAATACACTGATAACAAATACCTTACAATCTCTATGAGATTAAGTAATATTTTATGAATTGGTCCCTACCTTAGGTCTGTCACTGTCTTCAATAATCCGCTCGCTGACATCAGGTGTCAATTTCTGCTGGAAAAACAAAAGAAAATCAACTATCATCACTGGCAATCCCACTCGTTAGCTCCTTCATATTTAACTAGATACTGCAGCTAACAGCAAACCAAAGGATGTACAGGAGAGACTGCCGCCCTTGGTATGTCTCATAGTTTAAGGATCTGTTATTCATCTGTCACTTGCATACAGCCAGTGCCTAAAGTATTGTGGCAGTAGAGCAAAAGATGTTGTTTCCAATGTAAACACCTTAAGTGTGTGTTGCAGATAAAAATATCAATTTCAGACCAAAGACTACAACACTGGATAATAATGCATACCCATAGACCCACTAAGTACTACACCAATAACAAATAACATGCATTCTCTTAAGAGATTAAGTAGTATTTTATCAACTGGCCCCTACCTGAGGTCTGTCACTGTCCTCCATCATGTGCTCACTGACATCAGGTGCCAATTTCTGCTGGAAAAGAAAACAGGAAAAAATTAAAACCAATCATGATACAGCTCAAATCTTAAGACTCATTGGTATCTAAGGCTCTCAGAAAAACATCTGTTAAATCGCTGGTCCACGTTCAGCTATCCACGTTAAGTTTGTGTACCTGTTTGCGCCAAGGCCAGTCTGCATCCCCATAATTGTAGGTTATTTCTTCACCTGGGGCCATGTCTCTTAGGGCAAACAGGCAGAGATGTGGCATCCCACCAACATCAACAGTTTTCATCCTGCTGTTAGGCTTGATGTGTTCATCATTCACAAGCCTTCCCAGTGACTTGTCTTCAACAGATGCATCAAGGCTTAAGGAAATGAGTATTAATATTAAGAGCAGAATTTGCCTACTTGTTTTGGTTACAGTATTGAGCATTGTAAGATATCGTTAAAAGAAAATCATGCAAAACTTGGAAAAAGACTGGAGAGACAGAAGGGCAAGTTTCATCCAACAGCTACACAACCGAGGTAGCTTGCAGCAATATCTGTTAAAGGCATTACTGTGATGGTGATTCGCCATTTAAACCTCATCTCCTGAAACTACTGTAATGAATTGTAATTACATCTGCAAACAAGGGCATCTTGATTATTACTTACCACCAATATTTCCCTTTCCATTGGAAATCGAATAGGAACACTGCTTCTGTGTCACTGTAGTTCTTCGTATGAAGAAGACAACGATCCTGCTGGACACGTTTACCACGATATTCAAGCACAAAATCATCTTTTTTGAAAATCTCCGTAGCAAGTACACCTCGACCTTTAGAATAAGATAAAACACCACATTACTATTTTTTATGCACTAGAGCGGTCCATCATCTTTCAAATTGGAGCCTATTATTTTGCAAGTTAAGGCAAAGCTGTGCAACAGTAGTGTGAAATAGAGAACCTGTATCCAACATCAATATGCTTGCTGAAGTCAAGTCTTTTTCTCAAGAGTTAACCTTAAAGCTGGGGTAGACAACTTCAGAGAAATGAGCAAGAACCCCCTATCCCTGTAACACCTCCCTACCAACAAGGCTCAGGCATGTGCATGAGAAGGGCAAATTTAACAAATTCCCAATCTTTTACACAAAACACAGATGTGCCAGTGTAATCTAGTCGTTACTAAATCATTCAACAGAAAAAAAAAAAAAAAAGTATTATCAGCATAGATTAGTCATTGTGGTCACAAACACACAGATTGTATATTCTCGTCCTCGTGTTCGGTTTGGATTATGGCTGTTTCACCACATCTCTCCTATAGATAGATTAGTTTACTTTTTTTTCTGTTCTGCATATATAATTGTGGTATACGCCAAGATTGGCATAACTGTTTTGTATATATATGCAATTTAATTTAGCAACAGACAGATTATAGTGCGTAGGTGAATGTGTGTGTGTGTGTGACCTTCACTGGCCCTCCTTGACCAACCTATCACATTTTATTTAAAACTAACAATTTCTTTCAAGGATGGTTAAACACCTGAACAACAACACAAAGACAAACAAAAACACACAGACAAGTAGTGACAGTAATAACCAGTGTAGTGGTCTGTGAAACACCAAAGAGGCTAAAAACCCCACAACCCCACACACCATGCTGATCCTATTCAAGTGATTTAGTTCACCCCCCCCGGAACTACCATATACACTTGACTATAAGCCGATCTCGACTATAAGCCGACCCCCCCCAGTTTTGACCCACAAATTTAGCTTTTTACAAAACACCCGCATATAAGCCGACCACCCCAAAGTTGCTTCATCACTTTATTTGTTTAGCAAATTAGCCTACCTTTTTTTCTGGGTATTGTCATAGAATTCCTGTGGTTTTCTAAAAATAATCCACGTACCATACCGGTAAACAGCTGATTACGTAACTAACATTAGCTGACATTAAGTTTTCCAGACTCCTCTTCCGAATCACCAAACACTTCAACGATGCAGTGATGAAGGTAACAAAAGCTTCACAAATGAGCTTTTATTATCACGGCGCTTATTTAGCTGTGTAATTATGGCAAGTTTTCTGTTAAGACTCTCAGCCGTTACGTGTTTTCAGTAATTATCCTGTAACTGAGTCGATGCGGGTCTGTCTATGTGCTGGAACATTCGTCGATGCAGAGTTTTGTAATTCCCTCAGCTGACCTCCTGATGTTGTTCCATCAATTTATTTGTTTATAAATTACCTGTTTTCCTGAGTATTGTCATAGTATTCCTGTGATTTTCTGAAAATAATCCANATAAATTACCTGTTTTCCTGAGTATTGTCATAGTATTCCTGTGATTTTCTGAAAATAATCCATGTACAGGTTATGGTGGCTGTACCTCAAAACACAATAACTTATTTGATTTCACTTTTCCCAAATTAAATATTTTAAACATTTGATAATTAACCAAGAAATGGCTTTAACACCGGTACTGGTAAACGTGATATTTTAGCAGCTGATTAACCTTACTGGCCTCCATAAAATGTTCTTAATAAGATGTTTAGTCAGGAAATATTCTATTCATATTCTATTCTATTCTAGGATTAGGGTTAGTATTAATTATTCATTAATATGAATATTCTATTCATATTAATATATCCATTCTAAGGTATGATTTAAACTATTTTCTATGGATAGTGGTAATTGGCAGTATTTCCACACCTGGAAATTTCAGTCTGATTTGAATTGCTTGACTATAAGCCGATCCCCTCAATTTGCATTGTGAAATTTGGTGAAAAAACTCAGCTTATAGTCAAGTATATATGGTAAGTAATAAGATTAGTTTTCTCTCTGCAGTGTGCAGCGCATGCAGGACTAAACTGTCTGTGTGAGTGTGACTGACAGGCAGGGGCAGGGGCAGGATGCCTCCTTACAGAGAACTGTTCTGATTGGTTAAGATTTAGGCACCCTGAGATTTAGGAGTGGCTAATTACAAGATCTGGGACAGCCACAGAGACTGGACTTTTTCTCAGAGCATTTGATTTATTGATAAGAGGAATGTAAAGAGAATTTCACCAAATATGTATGGCTCTAAAAAAAAAAAAGCTGCCTAATCCAGCTTTAAATGTTAATGGCCAGTACACACTGCCAGTACAAAATTGCCTGGTCTAAATGAGATATGCATGGGAAACGATGCTGAATTTTAAATTTACAGTGTGATTAAACGTTATTATTAATTGGCTGTGTACAACTGACACAAGCGCTCCTTGCATGTGTACATGTGAAAAAAAAAAACTGTAAGAACTAACCTTTGTACGGGTTAATAAAATGCTCTGTGAGACCAGGCTTGTCAGTTTTCAATTTAATGTGTTGTTCAGCATCCTGCTGAGGACGGACCCTTCTCCTCCTCACAGATCTCTCCATTATCCTTCCACTGTCAGCCATCTCATCTGTTTGAAAGAAGAATTTCATGTATAAGTTAACTGACACCCAGCTAACTAGCATGTACCATTTATTAGTTTCTTTTATGTTGGGATGTATTTTTTACATTGATACCTCAGTCACAAACTAATGCAGGCTGTCAACCCTCAGTGGTATTTTAACTACATTCAAATATCAGTAGCTTATGGTTAAATAAATAACAAAGATTTTACACTCTACAAAAAAACTTGGAAAAAAGTCCTGATTGGCTACTGATTCTTACAATCTTGGAATGCTAGGCACATTTCAACAACAATAAAACAAATTAAAATAAATAATATCAAAGTTTAAGTCATAGCTGGTTGAAAAGCTGAGAGTCCTTCTCTGTGGAATAAATAGCAGCTCATTCCTACAATCAGCAAAATGTACAGGCAGTCCCTGGGTTACAAACGAGTTCCGTGCTCCGGGCTGTTCCTAAGTCGGATTTGTTCGTAAATCGGAACAGTTACGTAAAGTGCGCATCTAGCGTATACATTTTACTTAGGTGCGTATCTAGCGTATATATGTTACCTTTCTATGCATAAGAAACATTAAAGAAACACTTCCAGATATCCTAAAACATCGTAAACATAATGGAGAGAGAGTGTGTATGGAGGTATAAAAACACATGTAGGTTAACACTTACTCTCGCTCCTATTGATGTCTTGCAGGTCGGAAGAGGCATCGTAAAGTAGCGCGCCGTTCATTATTACGAATCACTGTATGTAACTCTTTTTAATTTAATAGGCTTTATGGCGGTTGATTAGTAAGTACCAACCGCCAGTTACGAGTTGTTCGTAAGTCGAACATTCGTAAGTCGGGGACTGCCTGTATCTACACAAAATTCAGGAACTCGTCTTTACTCTAAGAACTGCATAATTTATGTTTTATCACGAGATATGGCTCATAATATCCATATCCAGCTACATTCACAGTTTATATTGCTCACCCAGCTCTGCACCCATCAACATGCTTCTGTCCGCCATGACGGCAGCCACACTCTCTCACTCTCGCTCGCCCACTCACTTCGCTAGCTTATCACTTGCTAATGTTACCTTTAAGTTTTAGCAAGTTAAGAGCACTGAAAGTCTTGACGATGGCTCATTGCAGTTCAGTTATTCTGATGTTTAATGTTAAATATCGTCAGAATAACTTGCTAAAGCCAGTTTTCTACCAGCTAACTTAGCAAGGGTGTAACTGTTAGCTGTGTAGCTAACTGCTAGCTAACGTTAGCTAGCTTTGAGAGTAAAATAGCCATTTATCTGTATCAATTCGACAGAAAATTGTTAGTTTCACATTTTTTTCAATGATTTCGCTGTCATTACACAACTGGATAAAACACATGGCATAAAAACCTGATAATCAACCATGAAGTTTTCCTACTATAAAAGTTTCCCGTCATGCCGGCTCGTTGCTGTCCGCGCTATCCGACTTTGACTGTGACGCAGACAGGGCGTGACGCACGCTCTGTCCGTAGACACAGGATAAGCCACATAAGACCTTGAAGAAGCCACCTTTCCCAGTCGGATTAGACTAAAGACCTTATTCAAAATTGCTAAATAATAAATTAATAACAATTAAGTAAATGTACTTAGTTTCTGACTTGCTTCTACATGGCTTAATAATCAGGCAGAATGCGGGCTACCTATTGGGTCCTAGACAATTCCACACACTTCCCCTAGGGGGCAATGTAGAGTTATACACAGATTGGATGAGGGGTGGAGTGGGGGGCACACACACACAAAAAAATATGATAAAAGTCACTTTTAGGGACTGTGGAGATTTTAAGCCCAAAATACGTTTTAGAGCATGCTGAATACAATTAAAATGAAATTCTAATTGGGGATGTGGTTTTTGTCTCCAAAGGGAACGGCATCCCCAATCTACTGGCGTGTGTGCTTGTGAAAGACCCCAGTTTGAGCCTAAGTAAGAGCACACAAGTCGTGCTAGCCAGCCACACACACAAACAACAGAAGAGTTTCCAGGGCAATATAAAAAGCCCTTTGTAAGTGTGCCGAGAATAGATTAAATGTACCTTTTTTTCAAGTAAGCTCACAGATTTTAATACTTACTATTTCTTGACCATAGCTTTTAACTTCTTAATGTTTAGAAACCGTGACACTTCATAAGGAATTAATAGTAAACTGATTAATCTCAAAATCCCTAATTTATTTTTGGGGCAATACACGCATATAAATTTTATATAGGCACTACCTTTAAAAAATCATGGAATGAACATTGCAGGTAGAAGAAGCCTGTAACATCTGAAAATAATGCACAACCTCCAGCCAATCATAATTAAGTGTTCTCTATGGCTATGCTATAAATCATGTTGCACTCCAGTTTCAGTTTATCTCCCCTTCTGCAAAGCTGCATACTGTATGTGTTAATAACATTTATCCGCCCAGTGATACTGAGTTCAGGACCGCACATTAAAGGGGAGGCGTAGATCAAAGGAGGAGATGAGCTGGTGAGGAAATATTAATAACTCTGCAGTATTAGTAAAGGGACAGTGAAGTGCATGTCATCCATTCATGTCTCACGAAACCATGGTAACGCATTTGAAGCTGCCATCTCAGAGCAGAAGTCTGCTCCGGATGTTTTTCTTCCAGAACACTTTGCTGTCCTTTGCCAGGTTTAACGGTTTATTCAAGGGTGCCATGGAAGGAGGGTGGGGGCGGGGGTGGATTTGTGATGCAGAACCTTGGTGCTGGTGACCCTGAGCTGACAATGCCTAGCTTCACAAAGTCAAAAATCAACAGCTTAATTCAAAACTGAATTTGGTTTTCATTCCGTTCTGAACAATAATCTGGTTAACAAGATAAATTCAAGGTGCTACTTATGTAATTTTACCATTAATCAACTATTACTACATTCCATACATACATTTAGACACATTGTTAGTCCCCCATAAATACTGTAGACATTGGGATCATTTACCATCACCAAACCCACTGGGTTCCATCTGATCTTCACCAAATTTGGTAATATAACACATTTTTCTGAGATCGAAATAAGGACCCGAGCATGTACATTGTTGTGTGCAAAGTTTGGATGAGCAGTTCTCGAATTGAGCTGTGATGGTAAAAAGTAGTCTGCGTGTGGCAGGATACACTCTGGGCACGGCATATGCGCCACTCCATGGGCACTAATGGCAGGCTGTGGCGCACACCATAAACTCCGGCCCGGTCCAAACAAGCACATTTTCAACAGGCACAGCAAACAAAGCTAGCTCACGAGGATGTGCAAAACAAAATTATGTTAGGCTGTGGTGTACACCACAAAGTCCAGCCCAGTCCAAACATGCTCCGGTCACAGTGGCAGGATGTGCTCCGCTCCACAGAGGCTGTAGCACGTACGCCACAAAGTCCAGCCTGGTTGGAACACACACGTTTTCAATGGGCACTGCACTAGTACATTTAAATTGCCAAACTCAGACTCCTTGGGTTGATCTACATATATTGTATAATCATACAAAGCACCAATATTTTCATGCAGGATTTAGATATTCTCAAAAGAAAATCAACCCCCATAGCCATTCAGCATAAGTTGTTTTTTTTTTTTTAACCATTAAGCATATTTTGATGCAGATGATCTGATTAAAAAGCTTCTATTAAAATGATATCATTTTCAATGGTATTCAATGGTATAATTTTAATAATAGAAGTTTTGTGGAGGCATCAGCTGAGGCAATGTGAAAAATGCCTCCAACATATTTATTCTTTTCAGGAAGGGGGACTGGGAAAGAGCAAGATTTATAAAACAAAAAAAAAAACAAAACTGGATCTTAATTTGGAAAAACAATAGTATGTGGTAGTGCGATTTCCAGGTGCCTTTACTGTTTATTGCTTAAAAAACAAAAAAAAAAAAAAANAAAAAAAAAAAAAAAAGAAAATAACAGTGCAGGGGAAAAGCCATGTCAATAATCAAGAGAGTCTGATATATCACTAATGCTTTCATGTCTCCATTTTATGGGCATTGAATTGTCCAAATCCCCTCCTAGAGGTGGTGACAGAAAAATTATTGCTCCTAAGAGAATGTTTTTGGATTGATTATTTGGGCACCCTGGTCTTGTTTCTTATAAATTATGGCTTATTTTGTAATTGCAATTTCAAGTTGATCATTGAATGATGATCATTATTAACATGACATAGTTGCATCTTGCTGATGTCATTAAATGACCATACTGGCTATTGTGATGTTTGAGCCTAATTTATTCAATTTTCATACATGTTACGTTACTGACAATCATTTCCCAAAGGATAAAATCATGTTTCAGCTTTCCTGATATTTTGCAAAATCTCTTAATCTTTCAAAATCAAATATCCAAGCAATACACCCACCTCAAAAATCCATGTTTCTCTGGCTAATAGTTGCACAGCTTTATGAAGTCACGGTTGTTTAAACATTTTGATAAACACAGATCTTCTTTTGGGTCTATATTCCCTGGTGGAGACATACATTCACTCAGTGCTTTTTATTGCACTTAAATGCTAAAATTATGTAACTTCTAAAAAAAATACCTGAATACACATCTTGTTGGCGATGATGGATTACCTATCCCAAGAATGTTTCAACTATCAACAAGTTGATTTTAATAGCGTATCAGAATGAACTGAAACCAATGGAGGTCTGGAAGGTAGGAAAAAAAATAATTCACAGTTCCAGCACTATGCTTTGGGAAATGATTGTCAGTAACCTTATGAAAATTCAATATATTAGGCTCAAACATGCACAATTGCTGGTATGGTCCTTTAAAGGCTTACCTGTTGGTGATGATTTTCATTGTTACTTTGCACACTAAAGAAGGGCGGCTGCCAAGAAATACCAAGAAATCATTGGTGTGCTGTCCTATTTATTATGAATAATCAAAAGGGTTCAATATACCACTAATACTTTCATGTCTAGACAAACGGGACTGCTGGTGATGGCACTGGAGGACAGTCAGGCATACCAGAATGTCAAGAACACCCTGCAGAGGAACCAGGTTCCCATAGTGATCCTGACACGTGAAAACTTCAACCAGCACATCCCTCATGTCAACCTGTCTGATGGAGATGGAGCTCTGGTGGATACGACTGCCGGGGTGCTGTATGCGGACCGCGCACTCAGGGCTGCACAGGTACAACACAAACACCGCTGACAGACCGCATGCATTACTTACTGCACAAACACATATGGCAGCTTCACGAGGTGGTGTTGTTCAGTCAAAGCCAGACACGTCCTTTTATGGTGTGATGGGGTGGAGGCATCATCTAAACTGTGGTGACGTTAAAGCCGTTTGGGAAACCTGCCGCGGCATTTTATTTGAGCATTTGTTTGTTTATGTTGCTTGTGTGGATTGTAAATGTATTAATTTGAAAGAAAATAACAGTTTGGTTTCTCTTTGTTTGGCATCTTAGCCAGAGTTAAATGAGAAGGTCAACAGAAATATTAAAGATACGGCATGCATCTGGCTTATATGGGAAGGTGGCAAGAAGAAAGAATTTTCTCAAAAAGGCCCATCTTTTCCATCTGGAGTCCCATATTTTTTTGGCAACGTTCAGTCAGGAATCCAGATGGAGCTTTTTGAGAAAGGGCTTTCTTCTTGCCACCCTCCCATATCAGCCATATGTGTGCATATCTGTGAACTTGTTGTATAGCATGATGCACATTTTGTCTTCTGTTGGCCATAAAACCCTGCAGGTCTTTCAAGGTTGCCATGAGATTCCCGGTGGCCTCAGTTTATTTTCTGTCCCAGTCACGTAGCTTTGATGGATGCCCTGATTTTGCACTTTCCACTTCTTAATGACAGACTTAACAGTGCTTCAAAGTTTATTCAAAGCCTTGGAAATCTTTTTATATCCCTCACCTGATGTTTGTCCTTTCACTACTTTGTGTTGGACTTGTTTTGGAAGGTCTTTGAACCCATGCTGCTGTCTTTGTGTTTGACTTCGCTTACAGTCTGAAGGACCACTCAGCTGCTTTTATTTAGATTCTCAAGTTAATTGCAGTTATTCCAAACAGGTTTTGAACATTTTAGAAGATTTAAATGCAGGAGGTTGTTCCTGAGATACTGAGTGACACTATATTAAAAGGGGGTGCATACTTATCAAACCTAGATATGGCAATTGTTTATTTTTAATTAATTCAAGAAAGTTTTAGAACTAATTTTTTCATTTTGAAACTGTTAAGAATTCTTTGCAGATTAGTTCGAGAAAATATGGATCTGTTGCATTTTCATTCTAGGCTTTAGGTTAACAAAATGTCAAAATTGTTAAATGGGGGTGTATTCTTTTTCTATCCATGTTATCTATATCTGTTTACTTTAAACAAGACAAAGCATGTACTATTTTTGTATTTTTAAAAATAAAACAGAGGTGTTTTTGTGCTTTATGCCACACCTGCAATTTAAGAGTTTAATTCCAACAAGAAATATCCTCTATTGTGAAGAAAAACAGAAATTTAAACCTTTAAATTGTTGTTTAGAATGCACCAGTATTATTAAATGAGCCGCTGTGCTGTGCGAAATTAATTTGCGACACATTTGTATCTGTTCGGAGGTTTATAGCTGAAAGCTGTGATTTTTAAGAACGCTGCACATTTGTATCATGCAAAATTTAACGCCGAACAGCAAACAGCAGCACCGCAATGAAAAAAGTAATGAAAGATTAAAGAAGCAAAACATTGTCTGATTTCACTGCCAACCATAACTAGTTAGAGAATAAGCCCGAAAAACACCAAGATGTGGACAACTGAACATTTTTCACAGCCATTGTTTTAACCTAATAATAGCTCGAACCAGGAATATCTTTGAGCCATAAATTCACATTACTGGACTCTGTCGGCGGTGAAGGAAGCAGCGGAGGAGAACAGACTCCACGCTGCCAGGTCAAGCACAAAACGCTGCTTTGTTATTCAGTGAGGTGCCATTTTCAACTGACTGCACCGATTGTTCAGGCCTTTTCTCTGAAGTGGTAGTCGTTTATAAATTACAGCTTGTGGTGATAGATGCATAATAGATGGGTAAATTATTGCCATGTGTAATTTTGTGGCATGACTCTTTAATAGACCCTCATCTTTAATGTTATAACTTAATAAATGCCACTGTGGATCTGTCACATTACATTTTTACAGCCGCTTTTGCCTGATTTCTCAGTGTAAGGATGCAGATTGGAGTATATTTAATAAAACTTACCTCATTGTCATTACTTTATGCAAATTTTACCACATATCTCTATGTAATTAAAATTAAAAACTTAAATTGTAAATGTAAAATTATTATTATTATTTTTTGGTAGCCCACTCAAGTTGCTGACACCTAAAAATATATATTTTTTTATATTTTATATTTTGTATTTGTTATGAAATGCAGCTGGAGATTGAATAAATGTCTGTCAGAATTGTGTGGTTACACTTCATATCTTCATATTCTGATTCTATGGTTACAGCTAAAACCTTTTCAGTCCTTCAGTGTGCAGAAAACACACTGATCCACTTCTGTCTCTCTCCTACTGCAGCACCGCAGCACACTGAGTGAAAACAGGCCAATTTAGTCTTAGTTTACTGTCTCTTTAAGGCACCCCTCCAGAAAAGCCCATTGATTGGCCAGCAGTGTCCAGAGTGTGAAACTTTGATGTTAGCCAAAGCTCACTCACTAGTCTTGCACTTGGTGGGTGTGTCTAAAAAAGGTGTGTAGCTGTAACGTGTTACCTAATGACAATAAACATGTTACAGAAGTAAAGGACCAATCAGAAATGAAGTTTTCAGGGCAGTACAGGACCTATGAGTTTGTCTTACTGGATGCATTTTTATAAGCATCAACTTCAAGTTTTGAAACTTTCATACTGTTCAATGCAAACTCCTACTATATTGCACTATAAAAATGAAGGAAAATAACAAAAAGCACAATATATCCCCTGTAGCATAGTTACTGTATACTGCACTACAGCATCAGGCTTTTCAACACCAAACTACAGAAACTCCACGTACAAACCCTTCTGAATTTGAAACCTGTTGTACGCTCTTTCATCTTTTTTTTTCTTTCCAGGAACAGTTTCAGAAGTTGGGTGGGGTTATAAAAGATGGACAGAAGGTCACAGACATCAAGCCCGGTGCTGTCGTGACAGTGTCGACTTCTACAGACATATATCGAGCCAAGAGTGTGGTGATCACCGCTGGTGCCTGGGCGAACACCCTGCTGGCCCAGACAGGCCTGCAGCTCCCACTGCAGGTATTCATCCTCCTGCTGTCCCACACATGATTACCACTTCCATTAAAGCCATCCGTCAGCCCGGAGCCTCACGTTATAATCCCACGTTAGTTACAGGAATAGAATACGGAGCTAATTTTGGCTTTTTGTCAAAACTGTATTATAACACAAGTGAATATTTCACAGTTTGTCTGATGAGAAGGTGGTGTTAATGATCTGATTTCAGTATGATCACAGATGTCAAAAATCATCCTTTTATGTGTCCAGTTCCTCACCATAGGTCTTTAGAAATGCACATTATGCTCAACTTGGAAATTTATTTTAAAATTGATTGCAGCCATATAAAAAAAAATGATGCTTTGACTTTGAATGTTTAACTTGGTGAGTCTGATAGTAACTTACTGATTCTAGCAGATATTATACAGTACGTAAGGTGTAAGTAAGGTGAGTTGCAGGGTAATTTAAAGGACAAAATTTTGCATGTTTGAGCCCAACATATACAGTACAACCTGCATACATGTTACATTAATGACAGCCAGTTTCCAGAATATACTGCTAGAGTTTTAAATTTTAGAATTGTTTTTCCTTTTCAGTTTATTCAAGTACTCTTGAATAAACTGTAAAAAACTCAACTTGTAGAGACATGAAAGTGCTTGAGATAGATAATGCATCGCAGCAAACACTACTTCTATTAAGTTTAAAAACAAAAAAATAAATAATTTTATTCAACTGTTCCACCACGGAGCTGCACGGAAGACAACGTATGCTTCCGCTGGGGACTATAGTCCCAGGAGAAGACAGCTTTTAGAGCATTCCTCCCTTCTATAATCATGCATAAATGTTAGAAGGTGAAACGCAGAATTTTAAGATGAGTGTTTCACCTGAACATTTGATTTTAAAAGATGGATTTTGAAAAAAATCTCAAGAAAACTAAAATACGTGTTTATGTTTTGAAAATTGGTTGTCAGTAACATAACGTGTATGGGGGTTGCACATATTGGGCTGAAATATACACGATCACTGACATGGTCCTTTTATTGCCCACCTGGGGATGCCACGGTTGCACTTTGCCCCAACCCCTCCTTCTATGGGGATGTGGGTTAACCTTAAACAAAAGCAGTATTACTTTACATTTAAAACAGGTTGCAGCTTCGAGTTCGGAGTCAGCAGGAAGTCTCTCACGTCTCCCATTTTGCCACCCAGCCTGAAAAAGAGAAGGTGATGGGAAAACAACCAGACAGCTGTTAGAGTGGAGAATTGCAGTTGATATTGGAATTGCATTATTCAGGCTAGCAGCAGGCTGAAGGGGGGGGCGGTGTGGGTGGGGGGACACCATGGCTGAGTGAACGGGTAGAAAAGAGCTCAGGCTACGAGCTCATTGGCTTGCTGGAACGCTGCCGCCTGAATTTTTATGGTCCCTGGAAATGAGTGCACGGCCGGTTAGTTCATTACAGTGAAAGCTCCTGAACAATGTGTCCTTATTATCGCCGCCCTCAGATAGGCGTCATTTGTACAACACTGTGTACATTTCATTAAATCCTAATTCTCACCTCAGCACCAAAGAGCCGCTTTTGTAATTGCATTTTTATTAAGGAGAAAAAAAATGATGGAGGGTGGGGGGAGTAGGTGGTGGTGATCTGCATCCGTGTTTGTGTTTCAAGGTTCAAGCACCATCGGTTTTAAAGAATGAGCTACCGAGTTCATCATTTTGTGGTGATTTGTCTTTATTCAAGTATATTAAGGGTGATTGATCATCAATACCAGTATTGATCAAAATCTGTAATAAATATAAAATCAATGAAGCTGCATTACAGATGTACTCCACACACAATAATTACTTACTAGATTGATGTGAAATTATAGATATTCATGGTCTCCAGAGGATGATTCCTAATGCTTTTGGTGACTGAAAGACCTAGGAGGTCTGTCCTCCAGCGCCACCATCAGGCCAAAGTTTCCCCTTATGCACAAACATATCAGCATCTACTCAATAAGTCATATAACAAGCATTTTGCCATGATCACAATCACCCTACCAAGCAGTCAAAGGAACATACCATGTTTGAGCCTAATATATTAAATTTTCATACACATAAGGTTACTGAAAATCATTTTCCAACGCATACTACTGGAACGTTGAATTAAAAATGTTTTTCCTACCTTCCAGACCACCATTAGTTTCAGTTCATTCTGGTACACTCTTAAAATCAACTTGTTGATACTTGAAACATTCTTGGGATAGGTAATCCATCATCACAAACAAGACGNATAGTCCCAAAAGAAGACCTGCGTTTATGGAAAAATTTAAAGGACCGTGACTTCATAAGGCTGCGTAACTATTAGCAGGAGAAACATGGATTTTTAAGGTGGGTGTATCACTTGAATATTTGATTTTGAAAGATTAAGAAATTTTGCAAAATATCAGGAAAGCTGAAATAGTTTTATGCTTTGGGAAATGATTGTCAGTAATGTAACATGCATGAAAATTGAATATATTAAGCTCAAACATGCATAATGGATAGTATGGTGCTTTAAACATGTTTAAATTGTAATAAAACCATAATGCCACCATGAGGAAAGACTTTTTTTTTTAGCTCCACTACCAGTAAGACTCCAAAAAGAAGAGAGAAAAAACTCTATGTAGTTCATTCCAACATGTTTGTGCTGTTGGGTGTGATGAACATTGTTACCTCGAGGGGTTGCTTATGAGGTTTTAGACTTTAAAGGACCATACTGGTGAGGTTTGAGGTTTTTATGTTGAGCCCAATAAACACAGTATTACCTACATACACATTACATCACCGGAAATTATTTTCTAAATCATAAAGCTATATTTTAGGTTGTATGTTATTTGCAAAATCCACTAATCTTTCAAAATCAAATGTTCAGATGATAAAAGCACCTTAAAATTCAATGTTTCGCCTGCTAACACTTATTAGACATGGAAAGTACGATTCATTTACAAGAATCAGTTCAGTCCAATTCACCTGTGAAAAAGACCGATTCATACCCGATTCACCGAGTCATCTCCTGGGGGGGGGGNGCTTTGTACTGTGACTGCCTGCTTTAACACTTAGATCCTGCAGAAGGTGCCAAAAACTGCACTACAGTGCCTCATATTTACTTAGCTATAAAAACAAAAGCACAAACACAAAGACGAGAAAATAAAATACTAACAAATGATAACATAATACATAATAATAATAATAATAGTAATAATAATGATGGTGATAATAATAATAATAATAATAATAATAATAATGCAAACTTAGCAATAAAGTTTTGTCTTGTTTTGG
>VXCM01002841.1:46787-64253 GCA_014773175.1 Lucifuga dentata | reverse complement strand
AGAATGGAAAGGTCAGGCACTGAGGTGAAACCTCTGATATTGACTCTGCAAAGGTTCTCTCAGATGAGACTCTAATACTTGGGATCCCACAGCCCCTGGCATGTACACACACACACACGCACACGCACATGCACACGCACACTCACACATACACACACACACACACACACACACACACACAATAAGAAGCAATGCAATCAAAATCAGAAGAATATTTTGAACATTATTTAGTACTGATTACAGAATTTCTCATGTATATAAATGATTTGTAAATATAATGGCACTCATTAGAGCACATACCTCTGCCAAGGCTGAACAAGCCTCGAAAGTTTTCTTCCTTTCCCTGATCCTACACTTCTGTGATGAAGTTTGTGTTCTGCATTTACCCATTTTAACTACTAGAAACAGTGGGCTGCCATAATATGGCACTGGGTGTTTTTGATGGTAGAAACCCACAAAAACAAGGGAGAACATGGAACCTGCACACAGAGTAGACCAGGTCCTGCATGGGTCTTCAAACCCATGCCAGACTGTCCTGCTGTGAGGCAGCAGTGCTAACCCACTGTGCCACCATTTAAAAGAAAGAAATTACTATAATGATATAATTAATTTCTTTATTTTTTTTTTATAAGAAGCTGTACTTTATATAATTTAACCATGTATGAGTAAATCCAGGTCTGGATTAATAAATTCTTCCTTGGGCCTTGCCCCACCCAAATTTTGTAAGAATTGGTTCATCACTTTTTGAGTAATCTTGATAACAGACAAACAAGAAGTAAACTAACCAACAGACACAGGTGAGAACAACACCATGCACAAGGTATTTTATGCTGTTATTCTTCAACTTGCTTCCAGAAACTGGAAACTACAGCAAACTTCCTGACACAAATCAATCTTTATCCACAATACTGTATAACCTGAAAAGACATGTCGTCTGTAGGAGGATGACTTTGTGCCAAAAATCAAATTCTCTACCCTGTAAAACTGTGAATACACTGAAATATTGCAAAACTGATCAAAAATGTCTACTATTTATACCTCTTCCTTTCTCCCCTTTTTGTCATTCTACATTTCTTTTTGCTCACACTCTGTCCCTCTGGCATAACACCTTCTTTCTCTCCACTTTCTTCAGTATTTCTTTCCCTCTTCTCCCTCCTTTTTTCTATCCATCTCTCACCACTGGCTGGTATGTTTTCTCCAGGACATTTCCTATCATTGTTCTCCAGCTTGCAGTGCCATGCCTTTATGTTTCCTGACCCGTCTCAGTCCGTGCCCGCACCCATTTGTCTTCTGGCCACCTGGTAACGCCGGCTGCCTCTCAGTGTTTCCTTGTCTGATGCCGCTTGGTGGGCCCAGGCCTTCTTTCTCGCTCAGCCCCGTGTCCAGGGAACCTGCCAGGCTAATTAAAGGAAAACAAACTATGTACTTTCCAGCCACTTTCTGCAAAACAGTGCTTATTAAGGAGTAAAAGTCAAACTTCATGATTCATTAAGAAGAGGAAGTCTGAGCAGACTGGACAGATCAGTGAAGCTTGAGGGGAAAGATGGAGCAAAGGAGGAAATGGGGAAAGTTTGGGGTGAATGTGTCTTAGTGTATGTACAGTATGTGTGTGTGTGTGTGTGTGTGTGTGTGTGTGTGTGTGTGTGTGTGTGTCTAACTTTATGTGTTGGATGAAATTCTGAAGTGCAAATTTATCCACAACTATTCAAACTGATTAACGGAGTGATCAACAAAACAATTTAAACACTGATGAATTCATTTATTTGGATTTTTGTGTAAATTCTATGCAAAATACTCAAAAATCAAATCAAAAAAGAGATTATGTAAGTTTTTGCATTCAGAATTCTAGTTTAACTGACACACACAAGTGCTTGTCTTTAGATGTCAGATTGTATTTTGAACAGCTTTCTCTTTTTAAGTTCTCATTCTTTCTGTCAAAGCTGAGATCAGGTTGCATCAATAATTCTTAATGAAGCTTGGTAGAATAAGATGAGGTTGCAATTTACTTCAGAATCAGAACCAGAATTATGATGATTATGTGAATCCAATTCTCTACTAGAATTCTCCAAAGAATTCTAAATAGCTGTTACAAAAATATCCGTAGTTTCCTTTCCGTAAATGTGGTGTTTTCAACATTTAAGCAGTCAGCCCAGCAGGTAATTTGATCTTTCGCCCTGCCACAGCAAGAGCAGCTCCAGCTATGATGACACTTACTCAGAAAGTATGTAGTATAACCACAAATGCAGTCGATAGGAGAGCACAACCTGAAGAAGACATTAAGGATAGTGCATGGCAGTATGCGGAAGCGAAGCCATCAAATCTAGCTTTAATGTTGTTTGCTGCAGAGGAGGCACCTGACATTGCGCTTGTAAACTGCCCAACACTTGTAAAACAAAGGATGCTGATGAGGAAGCATAATGTCTTACATATGATATCACAGCTTAACATGTGTCCTACTTGTCCTTGTTACATAGGGCCAAATATTTCTCTTGTTCTCATCTTTGTCCCCAACAGCTGACTTTTTGTGTTTCGATGAAGTGTGTTGATGAAAGTGTTAATATCAGCAGCTGGTGTCAATAACTTAATGTACACTTGTGTTCGTTAAATAACAAGCCATTTCCAATGATATAAAAAATAAAAATATGTGTTTTATATATATATCTATCTATATATATATAGATATATATAGATAGCTATATATATAATTATATTTACACACACACACACACACACACACACACGCTATATTCACATTTATTAGCAACAACCCTATCCTTAACCCTCATAGAATTGAAAGTGTGTGTCTCCATTGTGACATACATATCATCAGCATATTAACCATCTTATTAGCATAAAAAAAACCTCTTATAGATATCGACATCTGATTTGACATTTGTTATTGAAATCAGTCCCTCATTTTAAAATATCTAACAGCATTATACATTTATTTTAAAATCTGAGCGTGTATGTGTTCTGTGTGCCTTTTGAAATAGGCCTTTTGTGTGTATGTGTTATTTGTATGCAGTAAATTCATGCAGGTGTGGATTTAAAAGCCTACAGATTCTGTATAAATGTACATTATATCACAGCGTACATTCTTTCTTTACAATAATTATGTCATCATAGAGTAAAAATTAGGATTACTGGATACAGTATTGTAACAGTGTTTGCTTGTGTGTGTGAATAAAAGAGAACTAGAATAAAGTGGTTACAGGTGAACGGAACAGCAGGTACGGAAGGTGTGCAAGTGTGTGAGTATTTGGGGCATGATAGTTCAGGAAAGTTTTGTGATTTGACACACACTCTGACCCTTAAACTACAGATGACATCATTTTGAAACAGATGATGGACTGCTCTCTTATTACTGCTATTCCAGCAACTTATGTATTACAAAACGACAGAAGTCAGCTTTGTCTATTTATATCAAGCTGGAGGCTATAAAACGATTCCATTAGATCATTCTTTAAAAAAAAGACAGTCAACTAGTAACAGAAGACAATTCAGTTATAATATACACTACAGGCCAGAAGTTTGAGACCACCACCAGATTTAGCATGACCAGACTGTGTAGCAAGTTAATCCCAAAATGATGTGGGAGAAGGCAGACAGCAGCTATTGAACAGAAGGTTAAGTTTGGACAAGGCAGTTGGAACCAGGCAGACTGGGCATGCTTTCATTAAAAATCATTTCTTAAGCCATAGTGGCTACATAATGTGCTCCTGTTGACAAATTCTTCTTGAAAACTAATTAGTTACATTTATTTTATATATTTCCTGTGCAATAAATTGTAAAACAAACAGTGTATTGATGATTTTTTTTATTTATTTTATTTTTTTTTTTTTTATTGGTGGCCTCCAACTTCTGGCCTGTAGTGTACCTCCATTAACTCATCAGGCATTTATTTAGATTCTAGAGACTCAGGTCTAAAAACTAAAGCTTCACATGATTAAACAACATCCCTTTTCACAGTGTATGTTACAAAATGGAATGCGGCCAATCACATGCATGATGGAGCCCAGCCAATGCTGTGTACATTACTGCCTTATCTGGGTTACATGGTGTTTCCGTGTGAAGTTGGATGCCAAGACGAGGCTTCAGAGCCCATCTGAGTCTCACGTCTGACAGACAGCCGTCTGCGTTCTCCTGCCAAGCTCATCTGGGCTCCTTCACCTGCGCTTGTGACCCAGTGTTGCAGTGCAGAGCTGTATGTGTAAAGCTGTTGCTTGTATCAAAGCAAAGTGGTGTTTAACACTGGTATGTGAGAAAACAAGGTTAGCGAGGTACAGGACATACACTTTACAATGAGAGGTGTTTAACAGTTCCAAATGGTGCAATATTAGATGGCTTCTTTGTGGCGACTGCACAAATTACAACATCCAGTCTAGCTGTCTTGTTGAATTTGTGACCCAACATAGAAAAATATAAACATGCTATGATGTCATTGTTTCCAGTGTTAAAGATAGTACTTGAAAGAAATGCCAATAAATAATTTTGTTTAAATAGATAAATACAGAAGTGGAAGTGGAAGAAGTTTTCAGATCTATTATCTGAGTAACAGTATCAGCATGACAAAGGAAACAGACTGTTACAAAAAAGTCCTCAATTAAAAATTTCACCACTATTTTTTTAAATTAGTAAATCAAAAAAGTACTCATTATAAAGAATGTTCCCTTTATGAATGTTAAGTTGAGGCATTAAGAAGCATTAAAATGTAAGCAGTATTTTAATTTCATATCTTTTCTGTCAATTATTTTAAATGCTGTTATGTAGATCAATCTATAGCAATTCATCATATTTAGGTCATCATATGTATTGAATGCAAAATATGATGTCCAATGTAGTATTGACTATAAAGTTCAATAATTTCTTTTTAAATGTATTAAGGTAAAGTAGCACAAATGGAAATACTTAAGTAACTGTATATATGTTGATGTCTACTGCAAATGTCGTTTAATTACATGGCAAATACAAATAAAACTTATGTTAATGTCGATGTGAATGTCGACAATAGTTATATGACATGAAACCTTTATAGTTCAGTGAATCACCATTTGAGGTTGTGAACACCGTGACACCGTGGTTCTGTCTGTGCTGAGATCAATAACGACTGTTGATCTTTTGCAGTCTGCATTTCAATAATGCACGTTTTTGTGAATGAACACAATGCAGTATAATGCAAAATCCCATTACAGTAACATAATAAAGAAGGGGATCAATTTAAACAGTTTTCAATAATGATAGCTTATTTGAATGTATTATACAGATTATGAAATCTGTTATTTTATTTTAATCATATCTTTATTTATAATTAGTATATCATAAAGTTGTTATCACCATAAGTATAGGTTGTATCATGTGATTTAATCATTAAATGCAGACTAGCCATACCAATAACAAATCAAGTTTTCACTATCCCTATTGTTAAAAAAAAAACAAAAAAACAAAACAAAACAAAAAAAAACATTAATATTATGTAAATGGTCTTGAAATGGCTTCAGTGAAAATAGCTCTATAACTGGAGGACTGTTGGATCAATGTGTTTTGGCAGCGCCTACACTTCAGACATCACAGACATTTGCATTGTTTGGTTGTGGATAGACCAAGTTTAGACCAAAGAGCATTAGCCCTCAGGTTTGCTCTGGGTTTTTTTTTTTTTTTTTTTAATATACGCTGTACATATTTGTATGTTTAGGGCAAAGTGGGGTCATATTTGAGGGGATTGATAGTCTATTTAGGGAATGAATGATATTAAGCAAACAAGAGGTCAGCATCTCTGGCTTGCATGTTGGGGCTAAGGGAGTTACATAGCTGAACAATATGAATGTAACCTCTGCTTTAACCCCACATATGAGCCTTATTGATTCATTCACTTTGAAGAGGTCCTTGAAATGGTTTCGATGAGGAACTATTGTGGCAGTCTGTTGGGGCATCCAAGGCACCAGTCCAAATGAGAATGTCTCCAAGCTGGAGACAGATAGACAGATAAAAACTCACAAAGTCTGTGAAACAGACAGACAGACAGAAAAAAAAAGAGAAAAGGAGAGAAAGAGATGAGGGGAAAAAAACAGAGAACTCCTTGTTTCAGAAACAATGACTTTCCTGCAGATAGAAAGCGATGCCTGAGCTGTTGCAATATCCATGTCTCTGACAGAACTCAGGGCGTATCAGGCTTATTGCATTACCCGAAAAAAGGGAAAGGGTAGAAATAATCAAAAATGCATCAGAAATAATGCACTTTTCAGACTCTATCCATCATTGTTTCGGCACTCTCAATCCTTTACGAGAAGTGAGTGAGCTAAGGGGAGGAGGGCGAGGCGCTTGCTCCCGCTCCCATAGCCAAAGAGGCGGATGGGTAATTAAATTGTGTGTCGCTCTCTTAGAACTAAAATGAATGAAATAGATGAATGCTATTGCATTATGCCACAATCGTGACCTGTAGAAAACTAATGGCAGAATAATAGTTTTAGGTACTGGCTCTATTTCTCTGATACAGACAGCTGCTGGAGTGAATACGCAACTGTAACTGCAGTCAGAATGGCTTGTCCTCCTTCTTGACTGGTCTGTTTGAAGCCTTGTATCTGTCTCTCAGGATAAGTCTATCTATATCCATCCATCCATCCATCCATCCATCTATCCATGCATCCATCCATCTCTTCAGAATGTCACAATTAGAGCAACCTATTTACAGTTCGACACAGAGTCCAAAGTGAAGTCAAAATCCAATGCTGGTGTGTTTTTTGTTTCTGAAGTGAGCAGCCAAACCTGCGGTCTTTTTCTCTATTCACCATGCCTCCCAGAGATGACGGCTTTGCTTTGTAGTTTGTTGACTGTAAAGAGCTGGGAAAATTGTCCTGAAATCCTGAGCAAAAAGGAGTGTAAATAAAAGATCAAACCAGGCCTGTGAGCAGAACCAGCGGCCTGGTACTCAGTGCAATAACTCACCACGTGTCACCATGTATTAGCTTGATGCGTTCAGCCGGGGTGGAAAGAGGTAGAGCCAGATTTTTCTAGCTGTTCTGTAGCAATGTAGGAGATAGAGCCTATTCAGCTGTAAAGAAACACAGATTATTGAAGCTTTGAAGCTTCTCAAGTAACTCATCCATGACTGGTTCTTACGTAGAGAAAGAATTAGGTTTGCTGATATGTTCTTAAGGTGATTTCTATTTGAAGCAGCAAGGGAGATCATTTTTTCATTAGCCTCCAAATGTTTCTTGAGCACTTACCTCATTGGTACAGGTATATGATTGTTTAAACAGCAAAATTAATATGGAGTTTAATATAAAAAACAATAAAAAGCAAGCTCAAACTGCATATATATACAAAGTGGTTTATGCCAATCATGGCATATATGGCATACATGGCATATACCTCAACTATATATGCAGACAAATGGAAAATAAGATAGATAGATAGATAGATAGATAGATAGACAGATAGATAGATAGATAGATAGATAGTGCATATATATATATATCTATATATATAACAATATCAATTTACCCTCCTCTTGTGGGGCCTGGCCAGAAGGTGGCAGCACCCAGCTATGCTTCAGCCTCTTCTGGCACCTGTTTAATGTCCATCAGCGTGTTCCTGAATATGCCGTGTCCAATGATCGACAGAGATGTTCCACATCTGGGTCACCAGGCTGATCCAGGTCCTGGTCCTCGCTGTTCTTTCTGCTGCTCTCTACATTGGAACATGCTGAACCAGTTAACTGTGGCATTCCAGCATCAGCCCACGAATCAACAGCTGATCACCAGAATCACTGGTGACACATTCTGGCACTCAACACTAAACATAAGTTAACAAATAGCTGTCTGGGGAAATGAAGGAGGAGATGCCAGCCATGTCAAAATATACGAGTAGACAAATACACACAAACATTTAAATGACTGCTCAAGCTTCATAATGGCCTTGAAGTAAAAGTTGTTGTCCTATTGTTAGATATAGACAGAAGAGGTTTATTTTTGTTTGTATATGCTGGAGGGGGTTGTAGCTCTGCTCCTGTTGGCCCTGTTATTTGATTTCCTCTTTTACAAAGACCACAGTCAGAGCTCATGTCAAAAGAATGCATGCAATAACAAAACAAGCCTGACTGGTAAATACCCTCTTTTCTAAGTGTGTGTGTGTGTGTGTGTGTGTGTGTGTGTGTGTCTTCAGGGCTGTGCTGTTAGTGATCTTCCTGGAGTGCGTTTGACAGAAACAGTCTTACACACAAAACCAAAGCAGCTTGAGACTCTTCCAACCCTCTAATGATGTTTAATGATACCTATCAGAGATGCACACACACACACACACACACGCACACGCACCCTTCAAACCCCTCCAGGAGTAGCAGCACCTTGCCGACTGTGGAATAACAGACAGGCGATAATCAGGTCAGCCTGCGGGTCCTCAGGGATTCGAGGTGTTCATAAACATTCCTGCTGTTCTTTTGTGTTACTTCCTGCGGTAAAACAGCAAGACACTCCAGTCGAGCCGACACAGGCTAGCTAGCGCAATGGCTCGCCCCTGGGTGCACCATCCCAATCCCTGTCTGGAAGCACAGACTCTCTCTGTCTCTCTCACTCACACACACACACACACACACACACACACACACACACCTTCTCTGGGATATTAAAAAAACACACTCAGGTTCCATTTAGACATATCATCAGCATATTAACCATCTCATTAGCATAAAAAAACCCTCCCAGACATCTACATCTGATTTGACATTTGGCATTGAAATCAGTACCTCACCTTAAAATATCTAACAGCATTACACATTTCTTCTAAATACTGAGTGTGCATGTGTGTGTATTTACGAGAGATATTACTTGAGGTTGATACCCGGAGCCAGTTACCTCCTCCTCCTCCTCCATGTAAGAACCTTCTACAAACAAAGACCAAAAGAATATAAAGGCGTGGGTTCAGTGTGTGCCTTTGCTCTCTGCTTTTCAAAGATTTGACTCTTGCTCTGCAGTCAAACAAAACCTTTTGGTAAATTGATTAGGCACTCCAAACTTTTCAGGATGTTGATGCAACTCGGTGTAAAAAGTTCAATATTCCTCTCGCTTGCACGGGAAAGTTCATAAACATGTCTTTTGCCTCTCTTTTCTCTCAGTGACCCGGGGCCTGCTTCTACTGTTGAGGAAAAGAGGAGATGCCTTTGTGACAGCTAGAGGTTTATGCTTTATCTCAGGTATTTGACTTTTTGGAACTTGTTACCTTCATAAATTTAGCATCGCTATATTTTCTTGCAGGTGAGGACAATAAGATCAAGGAAAGTAAGACACTCACCTCTGGCTTTTCTTTATAGTTTCTCCAATCCTGTCCAGTGCAGCTCTCTCAGACCAAGAATTTACTTTTTTAGTGTACAATTTCCAAAATGACTTCAGATAACAATGAGCTTTTTTGCATGCAGCCACGTGGTTATATTTGTTGCAGAAGAAATAGAAATTGCACGGTAAGAGCAAGTCAGACATTTTCCCGTTGAGAAAAGGTCAGAGTTGAGTTACATTCTCTTCTACTGAGGCTACTATCAGTGGAAAAGTGCTCTCAGCCTTTTCTCTGATGGATTTCTCCTTACATGAGTTTTGAAGATCCATGCAAAATGGTGAGTCTGACAAGAAGCTACTGATGTTAAATCCTGATTTAATTTAGTGGTTAATGTTTTTAATCAAACTCTTGTTAGTTATTGGCTGAAGGATGGTGTTACTCTGCCATACTGCAAATGGGCCAAGAAATGCAAAGTAATCACTAATTACTGGTGCTAAATTTGTTTTAGGGTGGATTTACTTGTAATGCTGCATAATATTCCCCCTCGAATCTCTTCACTTTTCTTCTTATCCTCTTGTTTTTTTGTTTTGTTTTTTTTTTTGTTTTTTTTTTAAATCCTACTCTGTCCTTTTTTTCCCAACAGGCCAGCTAAGATCCAAAGTGTCCAGACCTTGGGAGCAGCTCCGCTCTTCGTCTCAGCCCTCCTCAGTGTCAACATGTCTCCAGCAGAGCTATGTAAACAGTTTAGCCACAGCACAGGGCCCACTGTCAGAGCCTGATTACCCCAAACAGCCCCCAATCAAATGGAAATATGAAATAAATCATAAGTGACTGGCCTGGCTTTGGGGGTTGGCACAGGTTTGTTGTTGCGGCCGATTCTGAGGGCCAGGTTTAATGCATCAAAATAAACATGTTGGGACCAGTTTTGTTTGTTGTGCACACCAGACTACACAAGAAACATTTTTTGTTATTGTGCTTTTGATGATAAAGCTGAAAGAAGATGATTTGCTGTTGAGTCTGAATTGTGTCGAGTTCAAAACACTAAAAGAAGCAGAGCAAAAAGAAAAAAGAATCCATGTGAAAGAAGGAAATAAAGGACCAAATGAGAGTTATTAGGGCTTAAATCTGATATAGTCTTCTGTCTGTGTGTGTCTGAAGCAGTGGTTGTGGTGTTAACAGGATGGTGTGAGTGTGATGGCCCAGTAATAGCCTGTCATTAAACTGTTATGGTTACACAGCTCAATGAAACAGAACAGTGGGTGTATAACCTTGAACAAGGCAAGGCTCTTCAAGCTTTGATTTAAGAGTCCAAACTCTACCCACCAAGAATCTACAGGGCAGAGGGGAATACGTGTGTGTGTGCATGTGTGCGGACCTCATCACTGCGCCCAGTCTGATTTGTGTATTCAACATTACAGTTTAAATAAGCACAGAGTACTTGTGCCACTTTTCAAGCATTTGATCAAAATCCAATATGTCTAAGTGAAGTGGAGCTACGGCCAGCTACCCAAAGAAAATACACTGACAAACCATGTTTCAGCTTCAAGCCTTTTGCCCAGACGTTCAGGCAAAGAGAAACTTTGGGGATGGAAAAGGGGAATTTCTGATTTGCCTCTGCACAGTTGGATTTGTGGGTTATGTTCTTGCTGCAGTCAAATGTTTACTGTCATGACTCAAACCGCTTTTATTATATTACCTCAAATGACCACTAAAAACATGAAGACATACACAAATTGTTGACCGAGCAAAGAATGTATAACAAAAGTCTAGCATTCTGATTTGAAGACTGTTTATAGCACATGACCTCGCAGGCCTTGTTCTCATCTCAGTCCAAATGTGGTTACACCTCTTTTCCCTTTGCCAGCATCTGTCTCTTTCTGACTCTCTCCCTCCGCCTGCCACAGCTAGGTTACAAACCTTTAAAAAAAACATCTAAATTAAAAATCTCTGTCCTGACCGATGTTATTACAATCTTTAACATGCCAGTAAACACTGATGAAGGCAAGCAGTAATGTGACCTGCATGTGGATTTATGCAGCTGCTGGATGGGTCGACGATGGTGGCAGAGACTCGGCACTGGCCTTATGATCTCTCTCTCTCTCTCNCTCTCTCTCTCTCTCTCTCTCTCTCTCTCTCTCTCTCTCTCTCTCTCTCTCTCTCTCACAAGCCCTTTCATTTCCTTCATGGAAAATCTGTTCTTTATAATATCACACACAGACCTAGAGTGGGAAAGTGGGAAGCCACCAAAGGAAGGCAGAGTAGAGAGTTACATGTGGGAAATTTTCCAGACAAAAAGACTTGATTCCTATCATATTTCCATGTCATGTGGAGGTGGTTGAGTTCCAGTGATGAGAGCAGGCTGAGTGTGTTGTTAACAATATAATTGAAGGTTCATTCAGTAGACCTTACTGGAGAGATGCTGAAACAGCACAGATGAACATGGGGTTATAGCTAAGATACTACTGTACAACCAGACCAATACCACATGAACCAAGAACAAAATTAGAACTAACCTGGGTAACAATGCTGTCATGACTGAGTAGAATATGCAATTGGAAGCATGTGCTTTTCTTTTTTATGCATTTGCTTTCTCAATACAGTACTGTACAGTACAATAACTCAGCGAGCTGAGTTATTGTACTGGTTTCAAATAATGATGCTCTAGTACCCTAGCACAGCATACTTATAATCTCCCCGCACACACCTGATTAGCTAAATCAGGTGTGTTCACTTGATCAGGAGTGGGTGCATCCCAGATCTTCATTGGCTAAACACACCTGTTAGAGCTAAGGTCAGTAGAGCTGCTCGGGAGAGATAGAAAATATGCAGGACTTCAGTTCCCAAGGATCAGGACTGAGACACTGCTGTAACTCATCACTCAAGTACCTTTTCTAGACCATCAAACAGATGATGCAGGGAAAAAAATGTTCAAGTATTGGCTGTATCTGCAGTTAGTAGTAGAGATGTCCCTGTTTTTGTTCTGTATGTAATTCACATCAGTTTTTTTTTTTTTTTTACCTTTACTTATTCAGGGTTAGTTCACTGAGCATCAAATGCTCTTTTTCAGCTTTTCCTCTTTTCCTGCTCACACACACCTGGAAGCTGTGCAGTACAACCACAGACTTCTCTGCTGGACGCTGAGCAGCTCCACTGGAGCATTTGGGGATTAGGTGCCTTGCTAAGAGCACTGGTGGTGATAATTAGGGAGGGGCAGGCACTGCTCATTCACCTCCCAGATTTCTCCCACCCGCTCAGGGATTGACCCAGCGACCCTTTGGTCACGAGCTTGCTTCTCTAGCTTCACGAGCTCTCTCTTCTTTTGGTCACCACTGCCCACAAATTTACAATATATATGCTTTGAACACCATTTACTTAGTTGTTATTGCATGACCAGGTAGGCATTAATCACATTTTAATTTTGCCATGGCTTTGAAAGAAACAGATCTACAGTATAATACTGTGCAGTACTAAACATCCCTGCCTGGTGAACTAGTTGGTATAAGAGTTTGTATAGGTACTTGTGGACTCCTCTCCTCGATCCTTTAAGGGAAATAAAAGCATGAACAGAATGTACCCGCTGAAAGAAGAAGACCAGATTAATGATAAGATGAATGACAAGCTTTGTGATGCAGGAGGCAGCAGTTACTCAGTCTTAGAGAGCAGCATTCAGCTTGACCCTCACTGATCTCTGCTGTCTACAGCACTCAGAGCCACAGAAAGCTGATTCACTTTCAAAAAACACATCACTTGTCAAAAGGAGCTGTCAGACACTAAGGTAGGAAGGCACTTCAATTACAAGATACAAAAGTAAGACTCTTATCCTGGATATGACGTTTCTGTTTATCCGGCATTTTTCTCTATTCATATCAGAACAGTGAGAGACTAAAAGAGACAAAGGAAAGAAGAAAGGATACATAAATACATAGTTATGGAAAATGATGATAGATAAGATTCACACTTTATTTAGCATATTTTACCCTATTAATGCATGTATTTTACACAACTATTGTTTTACCGTTTACAGCAATGCTTGTTTCAAATCATACAAAGTCTTAAATTACAAGATCTCACATTAAATTCCCTTAAAAGCAACTTCATGCCAGTATGGTTTGAAAATCAACTTATAGTTTGAAATGTACTTGAGATCCTACATGGCATTTACTTAAATAATAATCTTTTCATTTCTCCTCAACTTCTCATCTTCCTACCACTTTCTTTCACTTTCCTTCCCTATTTTTCTTTCTCATTTCCTGTTTTCCCCTTTCTTTTGTCTTTCATCAAAATGTCCTAAACTATCTGGGATTACACTGTCTTTGCCTCCTCCCATTGGCTTAAATTGCCTCTCCTCTCCTCTCCTCTCCTCTCCTCTCCTCTCCTCTCCTCTCCCTGGAGTTCTGTGTTGAGAGCATAACAGTAGAATTTGTTTTGCTGCCTCTCATCAGATTAGTGTTGATTTTTCTGCCACCAAGCCACAGTTCAGCAGAGTGGATGAACTTCTTTAACCGTTAATCAGAGGCGCATTTACACTGCGCTGCTCAGCGGCTCCGCGGTTTGTTACCTGCCATTTACTATGAAATAAAAATCGATGGATGCTGAAATGTGATTTTATAGTTTGCCATTATTGAGAGCAATGACAATTTCCTGCTTAACAGGATATGGAATGTCACTCCCGCTGGTGGGTTTTAACAGCAGAAAGGGGGCATTATAAAGTATAATCATAGCAAAGATAGTTTCCAAATTTGTTGGGATGACTCGCTGATATTTGTGTCCAAGAAACATCCTTCAACAGAGAAAAAGTTTTTTGGTCTCACGGTAGCTGTCTGGATCGATGAGTGCCAATAAGTCAACATTCAGCATCAAATCATAAGATGTGTTGTTGTTGTTGTTCCAATCACACATCCGGTGGTGACTGTACTGTGGTCATAACTCCCCTTCCACTCTGTCATTTACCAAACTACAAGGGATTCTGGGTTGCCCAGTATAAAAACAGTAGTTAACTTGAAGCCTCTCCACTCCAGTAGAATTGTGTGCCAGACAATGATGACACAGTGTCCTGTCAGAGCAGTAATGACTGAGATTTACACTCTATTATTAGAGCTGGGCCCCTGTGAGCTGCCCTTGGAGACCCCCTCTTCTCTCATCCAGATCCAGCAAGAGAGCACACAGAGGAGGAGCACAGATCACAGCTAAAGCACTGAATCACCAGCCACAAGATAACATGCTGATAAGAGGTAAAATTACACTGTTTGCATAAGTCTGTGTGTGTATGTGCATGTGTGTGTATTCACTTTAGTTGCTTATATTGCATCTTCATCCATCCTGTACTTTTAAGAAGCGCACATTAAAATGCTACACAACAAGATGTAATTCATATCTGTATAACAAGGTGACGCAGTATGTTAACCCCACACACACACACTCCTGTTAACCACTCATAAGAACAATCCTAGTAACTCTGCAGGAGAACAAAAGAACAACGGAGAGGAGGAGGGAGGAAGCAGCAACACTGTCATTTTCAGTGCCCCTCTTCATTACACAGCTTTGTCACAGCACAACATGAGAACACTCATGGAGTAACCATCTGATGACCATTGGTATTACCATTTATTCTTCAACCTGTAATAATGCAGGCAGACAATGAGAAGCTTGATTAGATTAGGGGCTTGTTTTTAACACCCTCCCACAACATTTGCAGTCTTTAACATTTTTGGCTTAATTTTGCTCAAATATTCTCTATTTTTCTCCTTTTTCCCCCAGTTACATCAATATATTCACTGTATGAGACCACTCATAACAAGAACGACTGATAAGAGGGAGATGAGATCTAACCTAAAGCAAAGTCCCTCACCTGAAGGCTTGTACCACACCCCTAACCAAAATCAGAACATACACCTTAACCCTAACCATAACCACAAACCCTTAGCCATTACCCTTACCCCAAACCACAGCCAGAACTAAGTATAACCCTTAACCCTAACCTTCCACTCTAAAACCTAATACTTAACCCTAACCACAGCCATGACCCTAACCATGTGACCTTAACCTTTAATCCCAGCCCTAAGCCCTGCATTCTCACACACTAATGCTTAACCCTGAATCTAAACTTAACCACCTAGCAGTAACCATTGACCCATTAACCCTTGACCCTAACCTTCACCCTAACTCTAACCTTACCTCTAACCATAAACTTAACCCTAACTGTAACCTTCAGCATCTGGCTTTAAGCCCTAACCTTAGCCCTAACCATAAACCCCCCTAATCCTGACCATAAAGCTTCATGCCTGCTCACTTGCATTAATCTGACTTTTTATTTCACCCCATGTGATTGTAGTATCTTGTTACCAGTTGATTAGTGTAAGTGAGGTATATGACCTCATCAGAGAGGTCATATATCTCAGACACAGACATACAGGAAGACAAGAGGTTAGCATGCTTATAGATGTTATACAAGGTTTTCTGTTGAAAACTTCTTGAGCCCCTCATGTCCCTTCTTTGTTACCACAATACAACACATACTTTATATACATATTGTACAAACTGGCAAGTCGACACATAGGCAGGCAGACAAACTGTGCAGCAGAATTTCCCATCTGTCCTAAATGGACAGATATACATGTCTGCACACAGTCATGCACAGACCCTCAAAGAGTTGTAACCTCTGGGGTGAGGGGTGACCAAAAGAAGGAGCAGCTGTGGGAAGAGACGAAGCAAAGAGGAACCAGAAGGAAGAGGAGGATGTAGGGAGGAGAGGAAAGGGGTCCACTATCTCAGCAGGCAGTTCAGAGCCACCTGGCAATGTCACCATGTCATCGCCATGGGAACACAGAGCCTGCAGACTCTTTTGGACTAATAGGCAGTTGTCAAGGCAATGATAAGATAAATGCTGTGTTTGATGGAAACATAGAGCGATGTGCCTGATAGGCACCAAGAAGCCCAAACAATCAGCAGAGAGCTGCCGAGAGGGGAGAACTGGAGGGGTGGGGAGAGATGAGGGGTGCAAGGCAGGGGTAGAGAATGAGGGAGATAGAGGGGAGAGAAAGGGTGAGGGCAGAAACAGAAGACAGACTCCCACTGGATAGACAACGTCAAATCTTTCTCTCCCTCTGTTTCTCTTTGTCTGCTGGGCCTGTTGCCTTTTTTCTCTTGATTTCTGCCTCATTCCCCTCTTGCTATGTGACCTGCATGCTAACACTTGACTGTAGAAATCTAAACCTGCGACATGTGTGTGTGACATGATCATAGACACACATACAGTACACACATGTACACACACATGTAGAGGGGAGGGGGGTTTGTGCTTATCTAATGTTGAGGATTGAATTCAGTTAGCCCCAGTGGGATTGGGTTAGGAGATGTCAGAAAGATAGATGGGCATTATGCTACACCACCCCAGCCCCCCCACACCCCTCAAATTGTTTTGCATGTATGTGTTTATCATACACGTGTGTGTTCAAATGACACATCACCTCCACCTACATCTAAATCCAAAACAGTTTACACATGAAAGTGTTTTAACTACCATAAAGAAAAGGAAGTTCATATTATGATACAGGTAAATGTAATTCGATTGTCTTGAGAAGCAGTATGGTACAACTGATTAGATTTATTGTATGTGATTGATTGCATGTAGAAATGCAATCACCGAATTAGTATTTGATCCAAACAAATATACATACGAATTTTTCACACCAATTAAACCTACTAACATTAATGCAATACCACAGACTGGAGTCATTGTTTTACAGGCCCGTGCACCTTGATATGACTGATGCATCCTGGGACTCTAGTAGCCGTCCAGCCCGTCTCTGTGATAGCTGTCCTGGATGAGAGCCCGTCTGTTTGCCCCAAAGGATCTCCTGACAGATCCTTATATGAATACAAATAATCTCTCTCTGTTTCAGATTAAAGGCACCTCCAGTTGTGAGCTAATGCTTAAATTTACGAAGAGAAGAGAAGAGAAGAGAAGAGAAGAGAAGAGAAGAGAAGAGAAGAGATACATAAGACACGGCAGTTTAGTGAATGTTTCAGTGTAAACTTGTGTGTGTGTGTAAGTGCTGAGGCCTTTAGCCTCTGATCGGGTTCTTCTATCAGTTAGTGTTGTGGTCATGTATTGATTTGGTGACAGTTATACAACAATGCAGTTTGACTTCTCTTTCTCTCTTTTCTCTCTTGCTCTCTCTCTCTCTCTCTCTCTCTCTCTCT